>JAHPZR010029113.1:50000-57500 GCA_019787425.1 Platygyra sinensis | reverse complement strand
CGAAAAACGCACTCAACGCGCTCCAAACTTTTGATGCAAGAGCATGTTCGCTCCCATCCGATACGATTTCAGCTCTTTATCTTCAAGTCAATGACTCGTGTTTTCAAGAGTTTTCTAAGAACTAGGAGACACCCCATTGAGAGAATCCCAGCGCAAGCTCTCACCATTCGTTGATAACGTAACGAATCGAATGGTTTGAGACGTCGAACCGTGGGGCGTGGGAAAAGAAATCCCTCACGTATGCATGCCTACCATATGTTGGTCACAAACTAAGGTATTTAGTCAGGCAACCTTCAAAGACTAGCACGAACACGGAGAATATCTTACGTTTGAATTCTCGAGGCTCGCAGGTATATCCTTGGTTTTTCCTTTACCGTCCTGTGATGTTTGGGTAGACAGCATTGACGATAAACTCCCAGTGGGGGAAACGTACTTAATTTGGAGGCAAACCAGAAAGGTGACTGCACCAAAGAACAGATAACGAACAACGCCCAAAGATTGAAGTTCAACCATCGTGCCACAAACGATGCTCGGAAGAAACTGGCTGAAAACCCAACGTGGCGCGTAATTTATGGGTAACTCGTGTAACACGGGAGGTCGGAGAATTAAGAAATATAATATTGGTATTTCCCTTCAGGGTTAAGGTCGTGATGATACCATCGATTTCTCGAATGTATTTATTTAGGTATTAATTTGAACCGTGTGCCAATGGCCTTGGCTGTTTTCATACGATGTACAAATGTCAAGGGACCAGAGGTGTTGAAAAGAGGAAACCTACATCTGCTGAAAACTTTGCGAAAGCTGCTTTTTTCGCCACAGTCCACGCGCCACGTTCGTTCGAAGTTAATCGTTCTACCAAAGGAAGCCACAGAATTGGTTATGAAAATATTTGAGACGTGCAAATTGAAATTAACAGATATACAATTCAGCCCCACAGGGTTTTTTTAGGCTCCGCCCAAGTAATTAACGATAAGGGTTCAATTAAGGTGGTGATTGTATTCCTAATTGGTGGGGAGGAGTCGAGCATGTGATTGACACATGCCAGCAATGAAACATCTATCGCCGCCAGCTTCTAAAGTAAGCATACATGCTTCTGTCACTTTGCCAAACTGTGACGCCTTGGAAAAAAAGAAGACCGTCTATATCACAGGATGATAATTCCGTCTAAATTAAGGGAAAACCAAACGGGAAGATTTTTCTGTGCGCTGAAAGTTCGCCGCGGAAACAATTTGTCTTGTCAGTTGTCGCTGTTCTAACACGTGCAAAAGTCCTATAACCTCAGTCCTGGCATTGTTTTGTACTAAGCTTGATAAAAACCATGTACCCTTGTAAAAATGTGTCTCATTTCCTTACCTTTTGCTCTCGCAATTTCTATAAATTAACTAAAGGCAAATTACTTGTTTACCTTCTTACTTCCGACCGCAACATTCACATTTTCATTGGAACAAATTTTCACATTTAGGAGTGTGAAGTCCGTACTGGACTATATCATGCGGGCGTGGGATAAATATGAAATTTGTTTGTGGTAACGGGGCGTTAAGATATGCCTCTTGCGTTTGTCTCGTTTCTAATAATTCACTTCTTAGTACATAGTTTTGATCCTAACATTGCATTTTTAGTCTTTGCTTAGATTTGTTAAATTTTTAAGTGAAGAACAACGGCAATCCCACAAAATGTACAAGCATCTTACCAGTGTAAATGAGTTACGGGATTTCCTTGGTCCTAAAAGCTTCTTGCCACATGATGCTATGTTGGCTAATTCCATCACCAGTAAAAACGACAAAATGAAGTTTACTCGCATTTTTGCCGTTGAAAACTCTGCGAGCCTGGCAGGTGGAAACAGAAGGTATAGACGGCGTTAATTTCGATAAGATCACCTTGCAATAAGCACGTTTTAAATACCTGCCAAGGCCACGCGGGGACCGCCCGTTCCAAGCTGACCTGCACTAAAACGTGACAGAACGAAGCTTACCTTTGTGGAATAACTTGAATAGTTGATCTTGTAATTTTCTTGCAGACGTTTGATGTTCACATAGACAAGTTTAAGAAAACGAAAAATGTGACAGCAATGTGATGGCCTCCGATGGTCGCTGTAACGTGACAAATGACTACAAATGGATACAAATGACCTTCTGACAAGGCAAATACGATGCTTTATACGACCCGTCGATAAGCGCATTATCAAGCCTGGGAGTCGACTCGAGGATCAGCCAATAGGAACTCTCTAACCTAATACATTGTCACTCACAGAAGAGCCTCTTGGTAATTGTGTGTATCCAGAAAGATTGCTGACGGATAAAACGAGAGCGACTAATTTGCGGTACCTTTGCAATGAAATACGACGAGTTCTAGAGGAAATTCCCGTGGTTGCGTGAATTTCTGTCTCAGCGTTCCATTGTGTTCAGCCAATGGTCTGGAATTCTTCACGGTGCCTCCGATTTTGGCAAACAACGTTATTTTGCCGCGAAATTAGTTTGGAGAGTTTAAGAACTCGAAATGACTTCCGGCTGAAGTGTTATAATCGTTACTATTTCGATAATTGTCCTCGTTTTACAGATTTCAGCAGCACATAAATCATTCTGGATGGCAAGAGCTTAACCTTCCAGACATTAATTAACAAATACCGGCACTTTCTTTCAGGACGGAAAATCTTAATACTATTTATCAACACACGAACTCCTTTTAACGTAACTTTTCTCGTAAGTACATATAAATCACGAGTTTGACTCTGTAAAACACGTAATTGAGAGAGTTTTTGATTTGGGAAAATTCCTCAATGATATACTGAGAAGACCATTGACATACTGTGAAGGTAAGCAGTCGGGAAATCGTTCTCGCTTATCCCGGCGAAGCTCTGCAGTTCATCCATCGACGGCTATTAGCTGACAGACGCTCTGAGAACATTTCAAGTTTGTTTTTAGCAAGGTTTAATTGGCCTGAGGTGTGCTGATCAAATATCGTTTAGGTAAATATTTTTTTTGTTCAGGGACAAACCACATTTAAACGCTGCGCTTTTGCTTAATCTTGGAATAAAAGTTGTAGTCACCCGAGTCACCATCTAGCTCGTGGGGCGGCGGCTGCAGAATTTCACGCCGAGAAATCATTGAGCACATGCACATACGGTTTTCAAGGTAACAGATTAGTCTTTGGTACAGCGCAAATAAAATCGGACGGTAAACAGTTTTCTACGTTTATTTAACCTACATATCTCTACATAGGATGTGGAAATCGCTTAAAGAAACTAGGGCTCACAAGTCAATGATACTACGTATTGCCTTCGAGGAAGGGAAATACAAGCCTAGCTCTCAACACGACTGACATCAGTCAACAGTGGCAGAAAAAAAATCGATGAATGCTGTGTTGTTTGGTTGGAATTCATAACCACGGTCAACAACGGTAAATGTTGACGCATTGTTTGTATTTTTGTGGTGCGACCAGTTTATCTCTTAATAGCCTTCGGTCTGTTGAGTTCATTTCCGTTTGGAAACATTCCGCCTTGCTTCCGTTTAGTAAAACTAACACAGGGAAATTCAAATATTAAAAGATGCCGTATTTGTCTGATATCAAGATTAGTCCTTTAGAAAACATCGATACTCCTGATTCTCAGCATTTCTTTCTAAAATTTTCGACAAGATTTTTCTTTTTTCTTCCCCGAATCAACGTTTGTTCCATAGAGTGTCACCAACCATTTTACCAAACACATGCTATTGAAAGAAATTGACTACATACTACATTTGGGTAGGTGAAAAGTGGGACGAAACGACGAGATGGCGGAAAATAAAGTCAAGAGTGCCAAACCTGAATGCTGACGCAGGCTAAACTTTTGCTACGCGCAAGTGCACGGAACGTCAAACTGCGTGTCCATGAAAAGCCGCACTTTAGCCGAGTTACTAAGGACAGTCAGAAGCGATCTGAGTGTACCAAAGCTACTGAGGACATCGTAATTAACTTCTTCTTACTAAATTTGTGACACCATGAAAACATTGATACATATACGAGCATGGGCGGCCGGGGGTATGTATATAGATATGTGCAGCACCAACGGGTTGGGTTTTCAGCCTTTTTGGTCATAAAGAGGGTATAATTTTTGCACTCTAGCCTTGATGTTTTTTTTTCAGAGGAAGTTTCTTTGTACGAGTCATCGAAATCGCACAATTTAGTCATAAATAGGGTAAGGGTTTTCGGAAGTGGGCCGCACACCCCGTCACAATTTTTTGGAAGTATCCCCCCTGGCATAGGCGCCCACCTCACGCATATAGCCGAGACATGTTTGATCATCATCATCAACAACAACATCAGTCATTTTTCTGTATTCCCCTTTGAGTACATGGTATTACCTAAAATACAACATACCCAAAATAATGTAACTAAATTACAATAATTTAATTGATTAAATTATTGTATTCTGTCTGTAACCCATGCATCTAGTTAGGGCTTTACGACTTACACATTTTGGCTCTCTGGTGTTACCCTGGTCGGCCAGAGGTTTTTCTTGATTTTTCACCGCCTGAGAGGGCTGCGAGAGAGCCGCGAAGCGGTGAACACGAGTTGCGAAGCGGCGAGAAAGAAAAACCTCTGGTCACCTTGGACCTGAATCTCACTTTCATGCGCAGGTTTTTCTTTCTCGCCGCTTCGCGACTCGTGTTCGCCGCTTCAGCGGCTCTCTCGCAGCTCTCTCATGCAGTGAAATATCATAGAAAAACCTCTGGGACCAGGGTACGTCTAGTGCAAAAAGGTAATGAAAAAGGACAATAAACGCAGAAAAAAAGCTATTCGCTATCATAGAAAGCCATCAGAAGTAGTCGAAGTAGTACAGAGTGAACATTTTACATGTCGAGTCAGCAATGAAGAATGATTCAAACCTTATTAAATTTGAGGAATACCTATGAACTAATGTCAATCGGGTGGCCCGTTCAGTCAAACGGTTTGTCGTTTCAATGGTATCACCCAGAACTACTGAGCCCGGGCGATTCGAAAAAGGCTGAAAGCAGAAGATAACCGATCTGCTCATATGACTTGGCGGTGAGAGCCGAAAACAAAGCCCTAACTGGATGCTCGGTAAAGACGAGTCTCTCTCAGATATCGGGACAATTATCTTACCTCAGTCATGTACCAGCTGTGCCTGTTGGTCCGGCCACTGGAAGGCGACCGAAGAACTATCAGTGAAGCAGCTGCGTCTAATATAATAAGTTTGTTTCTCTCATCTTTCCCTTTTATGTAACAATAATCTCGACACTGTTGACATTGTATCAAGAACTACAAAATACCTTGGAAGAAATAGGGCACTCTGAGCCCATAGAAATGGAAAAGTATTAATGATTAAGATAAACGATAGACCGAGTAGATTCATCGTGTCTTTAAATTTTGACAACAAATGAACGAAAACAAGATTTTAAATGGCAGTTATATTTCGGTATAAACTATACCATCATCAGACTAAAAATGTATACAAAATTAGCAGCTTAAATAGAAGGTACCAGTATACTCAAGAGAATAAGCAAAGTTCCCTGCTGGATTTTAATCCATTGTTAAGAGATGGCGATTGTCGTTTGATGTGGAAGGCCTCTTTGTATAATAGCAGGTTCCAATTATCGTCAAAATCTAACACCCTTGTGTTATTCTGAACTACATTGATTACGTAATCCTTGTTGCTAGAAATAGTTGGTGCGGTGATGTTATTTAGAGTGTCGGGTAGATTTAATAAATTATGGATAAAGGCTAAATGTTCGCACGTGGTTAATGATTAACCTTTCTTTTGTTCGCGGTATTTTCTAAAAGGAACAGAAAAAAAAATTATTTTTTTATTCGAGCTATCGAAACAATCGTGGCTGTTTAGGAGAACTAAAAAAGTGGAAGAAACTCAGAATGTCTTCATTCTACTAAACGTCCACTCGTGTTTCCATAATTTGATAAAAACACGAAAATTATTTCTTAAAAAAATAAAAGCGTAATCACGTTCTTAGTTTTGATAATGTTTTTGCTGTTCACCCTCATCAAAAAGTTATAATTTCTGTTTAATGAACGACTACTGATACAAAAAACAGCAGGTCCGTCTGCCGCATTGACCCCGCATTGGCTAAATTCCAAAGTAAAGTGTGGTCTTGAGAGAAAATTCAAAACAACCGTTCTGTCTCTGAAAAGAAAAACTACCGGAAATTTTTTTCGAGAAGGGTTTCCGATTTACGTATTGTTTACTCATGAATAAAAAATGGCAAAATACTTTAGTGATTGTTTTCGTGTTCCAAAATTTATCTTATCTGAACCTCCTGACTTGTTAGCATGGCGTCAGGGGCTTTTCCTGTATGTCTGCACGATAGTTATCTCAAGGAGATAAATGTCTTATTAGCACGAAACGGAAAATATCGACAAGAATGATCCAGGTCCGCACACGGCCTAACATCTTAAGTGTTTAGCTTGTTCAATCTTGTGAAAACTGAATTGTGATATTGCGATATCTATCGAATGGTCTGGATGAAGGCGTTGGAGTCTTAGTTACACTGGGCGGGGGGGGGGGGGGGGGATACTTCCTTATTTTGGTAAAACCATATATGCTTATTTGAGGCCCCAATAGGGCACCTGTTTTGGCCATTTTGTTCTCAAATAGGGTAAGGCTTTTTGAACAGGGGAAGTAATTTTAAGGCAGACCTGAAACAAGGTATTGATTTAATGGCAGGTCTTAAATAGAATTTACTTTGGTTAGGTCATTAAAGGGAAGGGAAATTCGCAGATTTTGGTTTTTTAATAGAGTAAGCATTTTGGGAAGCGACCCTCTTCCCCCCCCCCCCCCACCGCCCCCGCCGCGCCCAGTTATCAGTTAAATTTTTTGCAGTGTTTCAGTTATCAATAGACTCAGTACTTTTGAAGACCGCACATTTCGATTTTTTTCTTTAAAACTTCCTCAATTCTTAACTGTTGTTTTATCCAGTACCCACTCTTCTCTAAATTAAAGGTTAATTCGGTCAAACTGAGATGAAAGTAGTATCGCCAGTGTGTCAGTAAGACACCTTTAATTTGGAAATCGAACAAGTTGACTGAAGTGTTTCCCTTCATAATCTGCTCAGCTCTAATCCCTTTTTATTTTCGATGCATTTTCAAGACAAACAAATATTAGCGGTGTTTTCTGAAGGACAACATACTTCCCATGCAAGACGCAAACGCCATTTGCCAGTGGTGGACACCCAAGTATGTTTTCATCGTGTTATTCGTATTTAACACTATAGCACTTCTAGAAAAGTAAACAGTGATCGATCTAAAACTGTTTTGTCTCCTAAATTGCAATTTCAGAAGCGCAGCACTGTGCCAGAAGGTGTTAAAAGGACACTAACAAGGCGAGAAACTGACTTGTTAGCAAATTTGCGGTAAATAAATTGAATGGCACGCAATGCCTGCAGAAGCGGTGACGTCTAAAACTTCTGGCTACAAAATTGCGTGTGTGTGTAGTGAGGAGAATTCAGTAGTGAAGAGAATAAAACAGGATGAGAAATAAATTGACGTTGACAG
>JAHPZR010029113.1:45000-47500 GCA_019787425.1 Platygyra sinensis | reverse complement strand
TTCAAAAAATTATTAACCTCTTACTAACCGAGCGCGAGGGCAGTACTGGGGAATATTGGCCTGGGGTTGTGGCAGTACGCAAAAACGACGGAAGGCCAATATTCTGATCCCCGGTACGGTTTGAGTTAGCTAGGTTAGTAAGTTTTTTATTATATGGTACTCGGGCCATGCTTGTTTTGAATTTTCCGGCTTTTGAAAACAAGAAAAATACACAGCCGATGACCGGTCCATATGGCGGAATCCTGACCATGCAAGAAAGAATCAATCAGAACGCTCGGATTTACCTTGCCATACAATAAGTATGGTTATTTTCAGTTATGCATAATTAATTGAAAAATGATTGTTTCCAAAATAATAAACCCATTTAGATACGGTACCTCTCTCAATACAGTCGCACGGGCTGCCCAAACTGATCTGGTCAGACATTCTTTGTTCTCCTATTATCCATCTCTGCAGTATCAGCCGCAAATCAAAACGAACAAAAATTGGTGCTACAGGGGTACTATTTCACAGTTTGTTCCTCTGTTTGTAGTTCGTTTGTATTTCAGGGCAATTTTTTTGGGCTTTAAGGGAACTTCTGAAGGTTCAGGGTTGACGTTGTAATGCGGTATGTATAATTTGGAGTTCAAGTGATTACAGATTTATTTCGAGTGTTTCGTTTAGTTTGCTACTCCTGAGAACGATTTTCAAAAATTCAAATACAGTGCAGTGCTCCCCAAGAACACCTTTCAGTGTTGGCGAAAAACGTTGTTTCATAATTTTGGGCGTTGGAAAAGAACTGTTTTCCGACGTAGGCTGAGTGACTGTGGTTAGTGTTAGGATTAGTTCTGCTTCATGGCTTTTCTGAAGTATCCATGACACGAGAGGATTTAGATAAAGTTGTTAGGAAACGGGAATTTAGGCAAGGTGCCCAACGTGTTTGCCAAGCAGAAAGGTTTCGGTTGTGTCCCTTGGCCGGGACGAAACTAGCTACGTGAGACTAGCCACGAACTATTAGTGGAAACGCTAACGATGTAATACAGCAAAGGCAACCATTTAAAAAGCAGGAGGCGTTAGCTATTTTCACATAAAAGTGCTGCTTACAGAGATTTCTTTGTTACCAAACTTTCTTAAATACAAGGTACATGGAAAACCCTGCGAAACTGAGATTGCATCCTCTTTCTGCTGGGTGAGAAACGAGTTTTGGTTCGTTCTCATCTCTCGCCGAGTCTGAAATAGACGAGACAATCTCTGTGTCGCAGCCAGTATACGTAGAACTTCTGCCAAGTGAACTTTGAACAGGGAAAGTGGAATGAATGCAGTGCCAGTACAAAAGGAAACGGTCCAACCACAAAACGAACATCTCCGATGAAAGCATCGAAAAGCAAAAAGGCTTTTTAGTTTGTTGAAAGACCAAAACAAGCTAAAAGGCCTTTTAAACTATTGCTAAATAAATCATTATTTTTTAAAAGCATAATGACTGAAAAATGGTAAATCCAGTCTCCACAAAGATAAAATAAAGTCAGACTGGACTATTTGTGACTCCCTCAACATTATTTTAGAAAAGAATTTTTCGGTACGCCGAAGTTCAATAGATACTGTTAAAGGACCTAAAGGGTTCAAAATGTGCGTCTCAAGTCTGGTATTTTAAGCCTATTTGGCGAGACTATCTGACTCCATTTCACACTATTGACATTGTATCTTTCAGCACGTGGTCGAACTGAGCTTAGTAATCAATTTCCCATCCATCAAACGTGATAGTTGGAACAAAGTATAGTTGCACGGTGGAATATATAGCATTGTCAACAATCAGGACGGGGCTCCAATAATTTGCAATGCATAAAGATAAAGAACCCTGAGTTTGGAGCCACGAAGAGTCTACCAAAGAATCGGAAAGGGTGAGGGGGGGGGGGGGGGGGAAAGGGGGTAAATTGGAAGTAAAAAGTATGGAAAGTTGCAAGTTAAGACCCAGTTCACACTATATGACATCCTTAGCCAGATGGCAAGAGAATATTTAAAGGCTGACAATTAATTTAATGTGAGAGACATCGGCTTTTCCCGGTCCAGCATTCACTAGCTCTCTTTTGTAGGGAAGTTTACTCGAGGAAAGAAACAAGTCTACCTCACCAAACAAGTCAAACTAGTTCAATATGCTGCAGCGCATTTTAATTTTTTGATAGATGTTGTCAGTGAGCATGAGCACATGGCGCCAATTTGCTTGAAAATTAGGAGGCGCTTTAAGCTGTCTCTAAACTGATCAATAAAGGAGATTTCAAGCCAAAATAAAAAGTTTGGCAAATTGCCACCAAACTGCCGACATCGGTATGATAAGCTTTTAGTCGAACCTCCAATCCATAAGCGACCACCCAAAAGCCTAGGTGGTTGCTTACGTAAGCGCTTAGACCATATTGAGTCAAAATGTTGTCTCATTACGTATTAGCATAAGGTAGCTGAAGACTTCATGTTTTAAATGCGATAAGTATATGTAATCGCATGGGGCCGAGGGCAATTAAGGATTAAT
>JAHPZR010029113.1:25000-35000 GCA_019787425.1 Platygyra sinensis | reverse complement strand
AGACCCCCAGATCACAATTCCATATAGAACACTTGGGATTATTATCTTATAGTAAAAAGTCTCTAGGATAGATGTAGATAGAAAATTTATACGTCTCAACATTTTGATTTTGGCATTAAATGAAGATCGAGCCAATGTAATATGCTGAGACCAAGAGAGCTTATCATCGATTGTAACCCCAAGGCACTTGGTAGAGGCCACATACTGAATGGTGTCCTCACCCCACTTCAGGTGTTTCAAAGGACCTATGAAGGGGGTGGTACTTAAGATTTGATCTTTGGTGTAACAGGCCACAGTCGTATGTAAAGTCTAACAGTCGAGCTTCGTTCAATAAATAACCGCTCCTATTTATATTAAAGAGAGAAGGCTGTCTTTAAAAGAAAGGCTTGTTAAACTGCACGGTTCGAGAAGTTTAACATTGGTTCCCGCGTTAAGTTCAACCGATTACTTTTATTCCGAAGCAGCATGGGTAGAGGAATTTTTCAGCATTCATTATTAAAATGCAACTGCTTGCCATAAAGGCACACTTCGCCTGTAAGTTTAATTTTTAGTATTCTAGTAAGTACTTCAATTTGCCTTCGAAGCTGCAGAAATATATTCCATCTATAAACAAAGTTGCAAGCATTTTAATGAAGACTTAAGCCACTATTTTGCATGGTAGCCCATAGTCCAAGTGACCATCAATACATTGCTCGACATTTTCAAAAGTCACTTTTGTTTTTTGATTTTCAATTTTAGGCTAGTAGTCGCAGGTTTATCAGAAATTACAGAGATATAGAGTAGATACAGGAAGCTATCACTCTAACAAGCAAGGAGAAGTAGCCTTTATTTACTTTGAAAGCCTGTGTTGATTTTGATTAATTTCATTTGCTCGAAAAAGTAATACTAACAGCTTCTTTTCTTCATTTATATAATCCATTAGAACGAATAGATTTTCACTTAAGCCAGCTGCTTCATCCCATTATGCCTATTAGTACGACTAGCGAATGCGTGTATTGAGTCGGTAACCAGGAAACCCTAATAGACACTGACGGAAGAAAAATGTGCGTACCTTGTCTAATAAACGTGAGCCGCGGATCGAAATAATTAACCCGCCAGTACTGCTGAAACCAAATCATGCAGACCCCTCAAACTGGAAGAAAAGAACCTAGACAAAAAAGAGAATGAAAATATCTACATGCACGGCGAAAAATAAAACACTATCTAAACATGTATACGAGATACAACCTTACTTCTCCAGAATTGTTAGGAAGCGAGCGAGCCAAAGCATGTAACCCAGAAAAATAACACGCGAGCAAAAAAATTAAAATCATAATCCACTTTTGTTTTTTGATTTTCAATTTTAGGCTAGTAGTCGCAGGTTTATCAGACATTACAGAGATATGTAGTAGATGCAGGAAGCTATCACTCTAACCGGCAAAGCGAAGTAGCCTTTATTTACTTTGCAAATGAATAACATGAATGTAAGTCGATAATGAAAAGAAAACACATAAGGAAGAATGTGTCCACTTATTTTAGTTAAAGTCTAAAGAAACTTGCATCCTAAGATCCAGGAACTTTAATAAACTTGATCTTATGCTTAATGGACTGTATGGATGCAAGTTACAATGTCATGATATATCTTGTTTTGCAAATTTGCTAATATTCTACCGCTCAGTTAAAACGCCGAAAGCCAACTGGGGAAAAAGTAAAGTGAACTGTTTTCCCAGAAAAAGCTAAGCAGCAGTTTTTTGAAAGATAATTTTTAATTTGTCAGCTTATCATAGCGAGGACGACATTTGGCCCACAATTTGCTAAATTTAAGGAAGCTGGCACAAGTTTTCAGCATTTTCTCAGCACTTTCATTAATTTCAAGCAAATTGCATGGCGGCATACGCTCATGTTTATCAAAATTAAAATTGCATGCGCCATGTTACTGGTCTGGTCTGGTTGTCCATTTTCCTTGAATAAAAAGGCCTGGAAGGAATCTTGGTGTTATTCACAAAAAGTCCAAAAATAAAAAGCCAATAAACATGATAGAAGAAGAACTCTAAATTAGGCTATGTTCCCACGTGATCAAGCCGGTGTTGATTTTGATCAATTTGATTTGCTTGAACAAATAATGCTAACAGCTTCTTTTCTTAATTTATATAATCCATTAGAACGAGTACATTTTCATTTAAGCCAGCTGCTTCATCCATTATGCCTATTAGTACGAATAGCGAATGCGTGTATTGAGTCGGTAACCAGGCAACCTTACATGGGGCCTTGCATTTGGTCGAAGCTCCATAAATCAATTAAAATGGCTGACTCTCTAACTGCATTTGAAAATCAAGTCAGGGCCCTCGACCTATCAAATGTGATGTCGAAAAATAATTGTGAAAACTGCAAGTTATGCAAAACGTAGTTTTTATCAATTTTATATTGTTTGTACATAGTTGTTTGGCTTAGTTTAAATAGTTTTTAAGTAGGTGTCTCCAATTAGTTTTTACCAGCTAAACATGAACATGGCTACAGACAGGACAGCTAAGATTGTCATCAGGAGAGCAGCTGTTGTATTCGGGACACACGGAGGTTGGAGCCCCCCACACTGAGGGCGTATCCCGGATGCTGGCACCAGAGGCACAGCGAGCACCCGTTGGCTGGGAACCGGTCAGCTCACGCATCATCACGGCCAAGTTTGCCACCAAGAAGAAGGACATCAGACTGAACATCATCCAGTGCTATGCTCCCACTAATGATGCAGAAGAGGAAAGAAAGGAGGAATTCTACCAGCAACTGCTAGCAGTGTTAGACAGAGAAGGAGCCAAAGACATGACCATACTGATGGGAGACTTCAACGTCAAGATCGGGTCAGACAACACTGGCTACGAGGACATCATGGGAACACATGGACTGGGACAGATGAATGAAAATGGTGAGCATTTTGCAAACCTGTGCGCCCTGAACCAGCTGGTGATTGGAGGAAGTATCTTTCCACATAAGCGCATCCACAAAGCCACATGGAGATCCCCAGACCACAGAACAGCGAATCAGATCGACCATATTTGCATCAGCCAGAAGTTCAGGAGGTCATGGCGGAATGTGAGGGTGATGAGAGGTGCCGACGTGTCATCAGACCATCACCTGGTTGTGACAGTAGTGAGGCTCTGGCTTAAGAAATACGCCTACGCCAACAGTAACACACGGACAAGATACAACGTGGGACTGCTCAGGAACAAAGACACACAAACAGCATTCCAGATCAGCCTTTCCAACAGGTTCCAGCTACTGCAGGAGCTGATAGACGACAGTGAGACAGACCTTGAGCAAAAAACTCTGGCGGGACACATGTGAAGAAGTCCTGGGCAAGAAGAAGGCCCAGCACAAGGAATGGATCTCTGCTAATACCATCCAGAGGTTAGAGACAAGGAAAGAGAGGAAATCTGCGCTGAACACAAGCCGGACAAGAGCAGCTAAGTCAAAGGCACAGGCTGAATACACTACAGCAGATAGGGAAGTGAAGAGGAGCATCAGGAAATACAAAAGGGACTGCATCGATCACCTGGCTAGTCAAGCGGAGGAAGCAGCCAGTCAGAGAAATTTTAAAGACCTTCATCTAACCACCAAAGGGCTGGCAGGCAAGTTCCAGCAGACTGACATGCCAGTAAAGGACAAAGACGGAAAACCACTGACGACAGCAGAGGAACAGCTGAAGCGATGGACAGAGCACTTCAGAGAGCTGCTGAACCGCCCCGCCCCTGAATTATTACCCGACATTCCACCTGCGGAGACAGAGTTACCCATCAGCTGCGAAAAGCCTACAAAAGCGGAGATCAAGAAAGCCATCATGACACTGAGGAATGGGAAAGCGGCCGAGCTGGACGGGATAACAGCAGAGGCCATAAAGGCAGACATTGAAACTACGACCAGTGTGCTGTACAGCCTCTTCAGCAAGATCTGGGAGAAAGAGGCAGTGCCAGCTCAATGGAGAGATGGGATCATGATCAAGCTGCCCAAAAAAAGAGACCACAGAGACTGTAACAACTACCGAGGGATCATGCTCCTTTCAGTGCCAGGCAAAGTGCGCAACAGAATCAAATTGGAGAGGGTAAGGGAGGCAGTCGACCTGAAGCTCCGAGACCAGCAGGCAGGCTTCCGCAGAAACAGATCATGCGCTGATCAGATTGCCAGCCTACGCATCATAGGGGAGCAGTCGATTGAGTGGAACTCCACCCTTTACATCAATTTCATTGACGTCGAGAAGGCATTTGACAGTGTCGATAGAGAGAGACTGTGGAAGCTGCTAAGGCACTACGGAGTCCCTGACAAGATCATCTCCCTCATCCGGTGCACTTACAAAGACTTGAGCTGCAAGATCGCCCACGGCGGCCAGCGGTCTGAAAGTTTTGAAGTGAAGACCGGAGTCCGTCAGAGGTGCCTGCTGTCACCATTCCTCTTCCTCCTGGTCGTCGATTGGATCGTGGAGACTACCACAATGGGTAGGAACAATGGGATACAGCGGACACTATGGACGCAGCTAGATGACCTTGACTTTGCCGATGACCTGGCGCTCCTCTCACACAGCCACAGCCAGATGCAGGACAAGACCACCTGCCTGGAGACCGTATCGGCTGGAACAGGGCTTAAGATCAACAGGAAGAAAACTGAGCTGACGAAGATCAACTCCACTACCAACACACCAGTCACAGTCGGGGGAGAGCCCATCAGGGAGGTGGATTCCTTCTTCTACCTTGGAAGTGCCATTGACCGACAGGGGGGCACGGACAGAGATGTCACAGCCAGGATCGGCAGAGTAAGAGCAGCCTTTGTCATGCTCAAGAACATCTGGTCCAAAAAAGATCAGCACCAAAACCAAACTTCGCATCTTCAGCTCCAACGTGAATTCGGTTCTGCTGTATGGAAGTGAAACTTGGAGGAAGACAAAGACAATGCTGCAGAAGATTCAGACATTTATCAACACATGTCTAAGGCGCATCTGTAACGTCAGATGGCCGGAGATGATCTCAAACGAAGATCTGTGGGAGCGAGCGGGACAAGAACCAGTGGCCAAGCAAATTCTGAAGAGGAAGTGGGGCTGGATTGGACACACCCTCCGGAAGCCGGCAACCAGCATCACACGCAAGCCCTATTCTGGAACCCGCTGGGGAAGAGGAAGAGAGACCGGCCTCGCAACAGCAGGAGGCGAGACACTGAGGCTGAGTTGAAGCAGCAAGGCTACAACTGGACAAGAGCAATACGAACAGCCCAGAACAGAGTGCGCTGGCGAAGTGTCGTCGATGGCCTATGCTCCACAGGGAGCGATGGGCTTAAGTAAGTAAGTAAACATGTATACCAGATGCAACCTTACTTCTCCAGAACTGTTAGGTAGCGAGGGAGCCAAAGCATGTAACCCAGAAAAATAACAGGCGAGCAAAAAACAAGGAATTGATAGACACCATTTGATGTTCAATGAGCTTGACCTTTCTTATCTCGCAGATTTATACGGCAGTCCTAAGCGCGGCTGCCTTGATAAACAAAAAAGTGCGTCGATGCACACTTTTAAAACAAGCGTATGCTGTATATGGCTATTGTATTCGAATTCGTGACTTAAAATCCTTTTCGAAACGCTTTTGGCATTTCGAACGACAAATTACTCGATCTACTTAGTCGAAGACGACTAGCCTCGATGTTTCGATCGCCCACCATCCCTAATTTAAACAGCTGATGATTCACAGCATCCATATCATTTATAGTAATGTCATGGGTGAAAGCGACTCACGGTCTTTAGCTGGTAAACATAGCGTAAACAGCTCTCGAAAAAAATGGTTTTTAAAAATGCAGCACATAACTATTTTCTTCCATACTCTCTTAAGGTTATTCCTCACAATTGCACTGCGCATCCTTTGTGCGCATAATTTATGGCGTCATTTAGCGCGCTCTTGTGCACGTGCACACTGAAAACATGGCGGATTTGCCTTGATATTGAGCTCTTTCAGTTGAAAAATGGCTATAGCTCACCAACGAGCATGGGCACCCCAATTTTTTTCCAGTCATTGTAATCAAGTTATCATAAACTTTGCCTGAGGAAAGACTGATCTGATTTCTATTGCTGAAAATTGAATAAATAGCGAAAATAGCAAGTAAACTGTGGTCTTTTCTATTTTGCCATATGGTAACCATGTCAAGAAATTTGGTTGAAATTTTAATCAAGGATTGAGCTTTCTGTCTAAATCAAACTTAAAAAGTTTATTTGTGTCCGATATAACGCATTGACTCCAGTTTAATGCATGTTCTCATGAGTCTCGGTCACAAAAATTTACAATTATTACTAGGAATGCGTTCTTGTAATAAGCGTTAAATAATGCCAAAGTGGGTCATTTTCAATGCCCCAGTGCTCCTTATTGAGTATGGACACCCCCCTTTTTTATTTCAAAATTGAAGTTCTCATATGATAAATATTCAGTGGGCAAAGTTTGAACGAAAATCTATTGTCAGTTTTATTTCAGGGGAATTACCTTAAAATTAGCGCCCCACGCCAAATAAACATTTGTGCCAAGAAACAAGGAAGTCCTAAACATTTTCCGTTTTACCTGAAAATGATTAATTTTGTCTCAAAAATGTTATTTTGTTTTTCAGTCAATCAACCACGTCGGCAATCAGTTCTAAAAACACATTTATTTCATCTCTATACTAATTAACAGTTAGACTACGAGTCAACGAGGCACAGCCGAGTTGACTATCGCTCGTAGAAAAGGAGTGCGAGTAGTCTAATTGTTTTAGTATAAATTTACCGTAGTCTCATTGCATACAAAGAAAAAAAAGATGTCAAGTAACGCGTAGAAAAGAACTGTTTTATTATGTTACATCAGGTTCAAACGTAATGCGCGATGTGCACTGATGCGTAACTGTTTTCTTTCAGCAGATAGAAAACGGTAATATAGCCAATCAAATTCACGGATTCACAGTAGACTATGGTAAATTTATACTAATACGCCTTAGGCGTACGTTTAGATTTTAATTTTGGTATATTAGTAATTAAAAAATTTTGCCCTCGCAGCTGCAGAGTTTTGCGTCATCTATGAAACAAAATTGCAGATATTTGCATGTTCCAAAGTAAAAATTCAGTTAAGGTAATTCCTTAGTATTGCATTGCGCATCCCTACTGCGCACGATTTTCGCGTCATTAGCGCGCGTACACGAGCGCGTGCACGTGCAAAACGTGAGAGATTTCCCTCAAACTAAGCTCGATAATGGAATAAATTCCCCTTTTCTCTTAAACGAGCACGGTGACCCCCGATTTTTCTTTTAGGTATTTGCTAAGAACAATCTAATGAAAAAAATGTTGGAAGAGGAAAAAAAATTTGATAGTAGAACATTAATTTTGTTGGAAAATAGTTCCCAACTGGGTGTTTTTTGGCCAAGGCTAGGACTTCAAGTTAGCCACGGAACTGTCCGAAAAAGTGCAATATTCCCGCCACCAGGCAATCAAAAACGGCTTAAATGAAGCAATACTGCTTATGTCAGTAAATGAAGCTTTAGTTTCAAGACAAAACTTTGTCCTTTTCAAGTAACCAAGATTTAATTCTGTATGAAGGTGATTCGAACGTTTAACGCGCAACCAGTAAAAATATCCCATTTTAAGAGCTTGCTGACGCTTAAACAAGCACGGTGACACCATTTTTTTATTGCATTTTTATAATGTTCATACCACGAATGTTCATTACGCGAAGTTTCAAAAAAAGTTTGATAGTAGAACAATTTCAAGGGAATTACCTTAAGCCTCTAGATATAATTTTTGCAGTAATTTTCGCCTGAGTTCTATTATGCATCCCTCACCCCTTGTTATATTATACAGATGTCAGTGTATTGAATCATTTTGTGGAAGTGGAAGACCCTGCGTGTTTCACTTAAAGAACATTGCTATCACTTTATTTCGTTTGTGATTGAACCATTGTCTGAATTAGTATTACACATTTTACCTTATAGTTAAATGTTTTAAAAAATCACTCCAAAAATATAGGTTCCGCGGTCTGCAATCCGCAGTTTAGTAACACCCCTCGTTCTAAAATCCATCAGCCGAAACAAGCGCACTATACATGAAAAGACCTCGTTCCATAATCCACGAGCTGGAACCCGGAGTTTTAATATTCATTTTTTCCTCTTTCCTCTTCGTTACTGCAGGAGCAAGCGTTTAATGTTAATAGCAATAGTTTCACTCGCCTTACGTTCATCAACCATAAAATACATATTTTTCCTTTAATCGTTACAACACCACTGCGGGACTACGGGAGCAAGCGTTCAATGTCACGCAATTGTGGCCGGGCATTCTGAAGTCTCTTCCACACAGGCAGTCATCTACCCCACAAAATTTAAAACCACAAGCATTCAACCAGCTAACAGCTGGTAAACAAAGACACTATTGACCTTTCACCAATCCAACAAAGTTAAACACTCGGGAAATAAAACCGACATGTACACCCTCGCACTCAAAAGGATTGTTGAGGAAAATGGCTCATCACAGTGAGAAAAGCTAACAATGGCTAGAAAGTTATATCAACAAGGAACAAAACCTCCTATTATGAGGTTCTTCTGGTAAAAACTTGAAGAGAAATCGGCGGGCGTTTTGGTGGCCTTTACCTTACCGGAACTCAAGATGGCGGTAACCCCACTTGACCCGATTTGTTTTCAATAAAATTTGGAACAAAAACGCACACAAAAGAACAAACAGTTGTACTCACAGACAGTATCCACTACAAAGCTTGCACACTTATGTCAAATTAGTAAATAATAGCTTGTATTATCCTCTTTTTGTTCGAATTCAATGGAGTCCCGACGCCAAATCTGGGCAAGCCGAGCGAAGCTTCGACTTGTTGCTTTGTGACATCACACTGGCAGTGATGAGTCGGTCTCTGACAGATACTCGAAAACAATAGAGTCACCCCCTCCCTCCTGGATCTCGTAATGAGATTTAATCATCCAAACTTGAAAAGTAAAACGATAATAAGTCAAATACTACTACAAGGCTGACACATTTAATTGTAACAATATTTCGGGTTACCAGACCAGCCATCTTCAGGTTTAGATGTTACTGAATTATAAAAATTAGGTGATCATTAAACAAAACGCTGATGCCCAGTTCATGGACTCCCCAAATGGACTACCCCTAAAATGGACTACTCCTAAAATATAATAATTATTGTGAATGATATCTATTTAAAGTTATAAGCTGCTATAACTTGATTTTTTTTGTTCTGGAACCACTGAAAACAAAATAGACAAGTAGATTCCCGTTGTTCAGTATAACTATGGCTTAGTTAGCTGTATTGTTTACTATGGTCCAGGCTCAGGAGTCTGACATATAATTTATTATTCATGAGCCATTATTCTCGTCATTTCCTATCATGTCATCTTTTAGCTTGTGCTTGTGTAGTGGCGAACTGAATCGCATGGAATAAAATTGACAATTACTGTGTGACATTATACCAAGGGAAAACTCCCAGAAAGGCTGGGTGGAGGTATGTGGACCACTTCCCCAAACTCTTATCCCATTTATACTACAGGCTAAGAAATTTTTAAAATGTGATTGGCTAAGGCAGGTTTCCCGATTGTGACGCGAAAGAACTGCAACAGTTTAAGGAAAATGTTGAAAATTCGAACACAAATAAAAGCACTAAGACCTGCCTTACCATTTTGACCACATGGGCTGAAGAAAAAGGATACAGTCCGGATATTGTAAGCTACGAAGCCAAGGAACTTGACGGGAAGCTTCAAAGGTGAGAAGGAAGGATGGTTCAGACTACGAGCCAGACAGTTTGCGAGTAATGATAGCTTCCCTGGACCATCATTTAAAGGAAACAGGCAGCAACATTTCCATTGCCGAGGATAGAGAGTTTGTCAAAAGTCGCAAAGTACTCGAAGGGAAAGCTCGCTTCCTATGTAAACAGGGTTGTAAACCCAATCAATTGCTCGTGACTAAAGAAAAATGTGTGTTACGTAAAGTGCGAAATTTCTTTGCCTTGTAGTATAAACAAAAAATAGC
>JAHPZR010029113.1:20000-22500 GCA_019787425.1 Platygyra sinensis | reverse complement strand
TTAGACGGGGTTCCTCACTCACATTTCAATGGCTTTTCAAGTTATTATGTTTAAACTAGTATGACCCTGATACTGATTGGTACCTCTGATGTCCGGCATGAATAATAGTCGTTGATAATCAAATGATGAAATTTGATGAAACAACTTTACGCTTTTCGAACTAGCTAATTTGTGTTTAGCAGTTATTTATTTCAAGTACAATTATTCAAAATGGTGCCTAGAGGCTGTACAGGATGAACATAAAGAGAGGTTATGTGTAATTTAATTAAACTAGCAGCTAAGAACAATAAAAAGTGCTCTATTAGATTATTAATTTTAGGTGTAGTCCATTTTAGGGCATGGACTGTGGGTCAGTGTTTTGTCCATCATCATAACAATTATATTACAATATTATATAATGGTGCCAATGTTTGTCCTGTCAGTTCAATAGCTGTTTCGTTCATAAAAAAACATGTTCCTTTCGTTCGTATAAGTTCATCAGTTGAGGTCGACAAACAAGACACATTCTCATCAAAGCTTATCACATAAGCATGAGACTTTTCAGGTCACCTACCAGCAAACAAATGCTCATCTCTTCGTCACGAGTCAAATGTTTATGAAATGCACCCTTCAAGCTGGCCATAGTAGTAACTCGAACATTCGAAGTCAAATCCTCTTCAATTTAGAGAAACACCTAATAAGTTAAAAGCTACAAGGCTGGCTCGAAGCACGCCTTTGAGCGAGTAATCGGGCTGCAGTGAAGTTCAGATGCCCCAAATGCAAGAGGTTCCAAAAGCCGTCGCTCCAGATCCAGCGCCGGGAAATGATGCGCCCGGAACGGCACAGGCGGGACAACAAGGTCGTCAATAAACGGCTGACGAGAAACTTGAGATTAATGTTTGAGCTCTGTCTACTCGTCTTATATCTGGTTAGTTGTATGGCGTTTATTTTGGGTTAATTTCTTCCCATGTTCCAGTGTGGTTTTAATATATTTTCTTTGTGTTTGCGACGAGGTGTTGTGTTATGGGCGTGGTTGGTTTTGTCATTAGGTTCCCACTTTTCTTTCGTGGGAGACTTATTGTTCCTTCCCTGTGGCTGGATTTATGGACTATACCTTAGAGCTATTTTGTACTGTCAGTAACTTGCTCATTATTATAGGTAAAGTTTCTGTTTACTTATATCCCGAGGTGATGTTTGGATAGACTTTTTTGTAAAGTATATGTGACGTAATTCATATTTGTACTGCGGTTGTAGATGAATGTGAGGAGTGATCATCGCAGTAAATTTTCCAATTTAAGCAATTGGAAATGAGAAGCCTGAAAAAAAAACAGGGCTTCAACGGGATTCGAACCCACGACCTCCGCGATACCGGTGCGATGCTCTACCAACTGAGCTATGAAGCCACACATTGGGTTGACTGTCAGGGGAACTCAGCTGGGGTCGGCAATGGGATAGCAGCCTTAAAGCTTTCGAAGGAAGAAATTGACCGGATTTGCCCTGGAGAGAGACTTGGAGACCCTGCAACACTACAGTTTAGAGATGCTGCTAATTTTCGTGCAGGGGAGGTTCACAATTGCTACCATCTATGGCAGGATATCATCGGCGTTTCCGCCTCGGCTTAACAAGTTCAAGTCTTGAAATGGATAAAGGATAAAGTCTCTAATTTCGAATATTTCCAACCCTTCTCTGGCAGTTTTAAGGGGAAGCAGCATAGTTCGGATTATCCACGTTCTGAACATTTCAGGAATAATACGTTGTGTAAGCCGTTCGTCGTTTTGTGAGAAGCACATTGCTTGATCGCTTAACCTCGGGGTCGATTTCTCTGAAGGAGAAAGTGGAAGAAGTTGAACCGCCCTACCTGGTACTTCCTCTGACTGTGAAGCCCACAAAACGCAGACTGTGTTATGACCCTCGTTTTGTAAATCTATGCATGAGGCACATGCCTTTCAAGTTAGATACCATTTTGGATTTACCACTATATGTGGGCTGTGAAATTTATCAAACGATACTTGACCACAAGTAGGGGTATGTCCATCTCCTCTTGTCCGTGGAAAGTAGAACCTTCTTTGGCATACAGTGGGGTGGGTGGTACTTCGTCTACAACAGGCTGCCTTTTGGGTGGAAGATATCCCCTTTTGTATACCACTCCACTGGCCTGGTGGTATCCAATTTCTTCCGATCAATAGGGACACCTTGTTCATTGTACGTCGATGACCGGCACAATGGCCAACTTCAGATCCAACCCAACCAAGGAGCCTATGCGAACCTTACAAATTTCGATGAGCATAATTTAGCAGCGGCGAATCGGTTATCTTTTTGGTAGCTTATTTTCTGATCAGGCTAGGATATTTTCTGGGTTTGGCAAAATCCATCCCGATGCCTTGAAAGATTGTCCCATATTTGGGCTTTCTGTGCGAATCCTCTCGGGAGGTATTCCATCTTATCCCGGAAAAGAAGGAGAAGTTCCTTGATCTTATTGAACAAACCCTCGCGTGTTCAACGGTCTCTGTCAAAAGCCTCC
>JAHPZR010029113.1:15000-17500 GCA_019787425.1 Platygyra sinensis | reverse complement strand
TGCCACAGTCTCAGTATCAATGTTCTTGAGCGGGACAGATTCAGGATAACGGGTTGCAAAGTCGACCAATGTCAATATATATATCTGTGATCGTCCTCAATCGGGGGACCGATGGGTCCAACCAAGTCGATCGCTACTCTCTTAAACGGCTTGTCAATTAACGGCATCTTCTCCAGGGGAACCTTTGGTACGGAACCCTTATAACTGTCTTCTGACATACATCGCAGGACTTGCAATAGCGAGTCACGTCCCCTTGAATACCTGGCCAATAGAATGAGCTCTGAACCTTGTAAGTCGTTTTCTTTATTCCCATGTGACCTCCCATGATCCATGCGTGAGTTAGTTCCATTATTCGACTTCTCAGCTGCACAGGAACCATAACCGCAGGAACCATAACCTGCTTCACTAACGTTGAGGGACCAACAAACTGCAAAGCAGCCACGTCAACCACAAGGCAGTGCAACAATAATGATAATAATAATTATATAAAGGAGAGATTAGCATGGAGAGGTTAAAAAAGAAAGGGGGAGGTTAAAATTGGTAATTAAAGTTAGTGATTAAATTTGGGATGAGGGAAATAAAAAGGAAAATTGTCCAAATTGACTTAGAAAATTTGATGTGTATATGTGTATATGTTTGGAAGCCAAAATTTTACCCAAGGGATATCAATTTGAAACATAAAAATCACAATTAAAATACAGAGACCCAAAGATGTAAGTTTAAATGATTTAATGTGATTTAATGTGATGAAAACATTGCATAAAAATTACAAATAGCATTTAAAAACTTAATACCCTCTTGTTGTTGAAAAGAAAAAACATTTTTACAGTATTTTTCGTTCTGGAAAAAATATGATCTATATGAATCTGAATTTACAGATTATTGGTATCTTTGCTCTCAAAATAAGGGATCTATATTATTCAAAACTTATAGATTATTGGTATTTCTGAATTCTCCATTGAGAAATAGCCAAGTGGCATGATAAATATCATAATAGAACCAAATATTAGCTTTAGAGTCCAAGTTGTCATTAATAAAGTTCATTTGTCTTGCTCTCTTGATTCCTTTTTGTAGTGTGGTCCAATTTTATAAGAACTGAGTTGTAAAATTGTTTTGTGAATTTTTGTTTTTGATGAGTTGTGAAATTATTTCTTTTGTAAGGGAAATCTGTCTTATACATTCAATTTTGTGCTGTATTCAAATTAAATGCTAGAGATAATTTGCTTATATTTTATTTCTTTTAATCATATCTAAATGAATTTGAAGCTGAAAAAATTAACAAAATCAAAATAACTTGAGGTGGAAAAATTCAGAAAAACATTTTTTCAAAATAATTCATAAAATTTTTATATTCAAAATAACTTGAGGTGGAAAATTTTAAAAAACAATTTTTAACATAATTCGAAAAGATACAGGAAAATAATACAAAAATTCCCAAAGAAAATAATAAAAGGGGGTAACTCGTAACCCTGAGCGAGGGACCCTAAATCGGGTACTGGGCTGTTGGGCCAACAGCCACCCGGTCCTGGCAAAAGGGCAGGGGCGGACAAAACCCTGCACAGTCTAAAATTTGAGACTGTGTGCTACCCAAATCGAAAAGCAGCGTCTGAATGACTAATAGATTTGTAATTGAATTATGTATTAGGTAACCACTGAGAGGGTATCGAATTCAAGAGAAGAAATAAGAAAAAGATGTAACATCACCCGGGTGGAAAAAGACAGGAACATCGACACCAAGGCTCACATGGTTGAGAATCTTTAGGGGCAAAGCCCAACCGAGCAGGGGTGTTTCTAGTCCGGTACCAGACCTTTGCCCGACACCCCCGTGTCGAGTCCGGTGGAAGAGAAAAGGAAACGATATTGAAGAAGAACTTGTGACTCTCCGTAAAAACGAACTTTGTAGACGAAAAAAATTTTTTCTTCGTAATGAAAGTTCTAACGAGGCCCGTAAAGGAAAGTGAAAAACTTTTTTTGAATGAAATGTTCCCATTTAAAGCTGAAAAGAAAACTGAACCTGTACCGAAAAGCCGAAAAAGCCGAAGCGCATTATCCCGCAGGTCAGTGGAAACAGCCCTCCTGGGGATTGATATATAATTAAATAATTAAAGCCCTATTAAAATAAAATAAAATTTTGTGTATCAGTGTAAAAGACAATAAAAAAGGTACTTACGTTCAGAGGAATAAACACTTGATAGAAAAAAACCCTTGAAAGGAAAAAAAACCCGCAAAGGAAACCCTTTGAAGCAACTGAAGACCGTAAAAATAAAAATGTTTCTAGATTGACGCAATGATTGCGCCATACTTGATTGCGTGATTACTAATGACGTATGAATTGTGGCTTGAAAAGGATTATGGTACAGTCACGAAGGGTTTCATTCAAAGAATGGCGACCCGATGGAAGGATTTAGGCTTCGATGAACAATTTTATTACAGTAAAGGTAATTTATACAATGGGCAAGGGGTAAAACAAAAGCTTGTCCTGAAGGAATTGTCAACGTGG
>JAHPZR010029112.1:0-62105 GCA_019787425.1 Platygyra sinensis | reverse complement strand
CTTTTCTTTGGGAAAGTGTATTGACACTACAGTGATTGTTTGCTCGTAATTGAGAAAACAATTTGTGTGATTCAGTTTTTTTAATTATGATCAATTAATTAATGATGATTCTTGGCATTTATTCCATGGCCTAGGTGATGCTTTACATGCCCTTGATGAAGACCTCACAGTTGTATTGTGTGATTGCTTACCCAAATACATAATAAATAAAAAAATGATGTTGCACTACCGAATTAACACTCTTTCCACGTCGGTGAGTTAAACAGGTTTTAATGAAATTTATTTGTCAGAACTTCAGCGTAATATAATTTCTTAAGCATGTTAACGTAAACAACCAAAGCTATTAGTTTTACTGGAACAGCACGTTGTGTAGCTAGAATTGGTTACAATCTTTACCCCGCGACTGGGCAAATATCAGAGAGTTTAAGTGGGGCTTCATCACATGCTTCTCGAAAGAAATTCAGTTCGTTCATCATTCCTTCACAAAAAATCTCAAGAGCAATGCTCTCATCAAATTTAGCTTCATTTTGGTCGACGAACTTCTCCGTTGAGCTTTGTGTGCCCGGTTGACGTATGTTCTGCACAAACCAGTCTGCATAATACGGGTTTTGCTCGTCAACTGTTCCGATGAGGCTGCCAGCCATCCACGGCCAAAGCATGGTGCATGGTAACATGGCTACTGGTAGATATCTGGGATGTTGTTTGACCACAACCTGTTGATAACCCATGTATGCTTGGACTGCTGGCCCGAGATGCACCGCCGCGGCACTTTCAAGATACCAGGTCTTGAGGAACCCTTTGTAATAATCGTCGTACTTCGAAGCCTGACCTCTGTAAAAGATAGCAAAGTCAGGTTCGCCTTGCTCTTCCATCTTCTGTGCAGCGTCAGTGTACATTTTGACTGCATTGGCGAGGTAGGCAGTATCTTGTACCATGTAGCGTCCAAATTGTGTGGGCTTAAGGGAACCTACAGCCATTCCTTGCATAAACTTGGTGTGCAACGCATTACGGCGGATCGGAACGCTCAATTTTACATTATCAAACATCACTTTGCTGAAAGACTTTTTTAAAGCCTTCTTGGAGATGTCTTGGGATTTTTCTTGAAGAAGAGTATTAGAGTTCAATCTGATTTTGTTCGGGCTGTCTGATTGGTCCTTGTTTTCTGAAAGACAGATGGATAGACCAAAAATTTGTCATAATACGAATTCTTACAACTCAATGATCGAGTCGAGAAGAACAACAAAAGCTGTTAAACGTTAATATATACTTAGAGAAATGTTCCAGTTTCCAGTGAACTCTCTTCGATTAATCGGCCCATAAAGTGTTGGCCGTTTGGGAGTGACTTCGTTCCCTGGAGTGCCATCAGAATGGTTCGATAATTTCTGATCCAATTCTTGTCCTCCTACAAAATATGACCATTTATTTCGGGAGTATTAGTATGAAATCGAACTTTATTTGCAGAGGAGGTTTTTACGAATGAACTGTACATGTTTTGGCGACTTGATAACAGAAATTTTAAATGCCACCAAATTGATTGCAGGTAAACTTCCTAGTGAGCTTTGCAAACCAGAAAATCCATATTTCTTGTACGTAGTGTCGGTGAGAAGAATTTGGTTACTTTTTCTCAAAAAGTAAAAAAAAAAAAAACTGTTTCTAAATCCAAGAATATAGCACCTATGCTTTATTACAACTTATTGCATAGGTCAGCGAAGAAAATGAAACTTAAAATTGCAAATGGTGGAAAAAAGACGTCATTCATTAAAAATGCTTGTCCTCTACTTCCACCAATGCCGGCGACGCCGATACAGAAATGGCTGCAAATCGGGCTTTAGTTAGAGTTTAGTCAGATCTATTCGTTTCTCACGAGGTTTTTCTGATTAGTTATTGGTTGATTCAAAGATCAGAAACTTATTAATTATGCAAATCTACAGTCCACACGCATGGCTTTCGCCGCTCGCTGATGGAATTCTTTCAATCAGCCTCTAACACGCAAAAACAGCTAACTGAGACTGATTGACTTGCCATCTTCGGATTTCCACCAGTTAAACAGGGTTGAAAATTAAAAATCAAACGCGAAAAAAGGGAAAAGCTCAGTTCAGGATGAGGGTGATTAAAATGGATTGCAACTGATGATCGTTAGGAATTTTAGTCCAGTTTTTTGCAATATTTGCTTGTTTCAGCTCCGCTGTATTTCTGTCAAGGAGCCTTTTGTTCAGTACCCTGCATTTTTATATCTTGATTGAAGTCCTTTCAAAAACGCTGTGGGTCGGGATGAATACACTCAAATTCACAATTGGAGATCAATCAAATAAAAGGGGAAAAAAGCTTGTTTGTAGAGACCGGTACGAAGTGGAATTGATCGTGGCGTAACAAATGCTTTAACCGTCCGGAATTTTACTAAATTATCACTTAACTTTGTTCAAGAGTTTGTTTGAGACCGAAATATAATAACTCATACCTCTTACTGAGTCGACTTGTCTTGAGGATACATCTGTAGCCACTAAAACAGCGACAACCAAGAAAATCCAAACCTTTCCCACCTTCATTGTACTAGGTTTGAAAGTCAGTTTCAAAATGCAAAGAATGACTAAACGTATCTTGGTTAAAAGCACAGGCTAACGGGCCAATATAGCAATGACAATTACTTTTAAATTTAGACCAAGTATCATGTTCTACAACAAGTTCTTTTCCACATAGTTCAATTCAGGGGAAGAAAAACGAAATCAAGGAAAATGAGGGCAGCAACTTATGTTTGAAAAGGAATAAATTAAAGAATAAACCAAAGTTTAGTTGAGTCTACTTGAAAATGTTTGTGACTGGAAAAAAAAACACCGTCATATTAGCGTGTTGCAATTAAGTCTCAAACGTACCAGTTGAGATAATGGACCTGTTGTAAATAAATAATGCTATTACACAATGACCCATTCGTCAAGATTGTTCGAAGAATGACGTTTTTATGAGAGACTTGCAAGCCCTTTTAACTGAATTGTTGACAAAACCTCTTAATCTTAAGAAGAAAGCTCGGAAAACGTTTACTTTTAAATTGACCTCATTTATGAGGGTTACATTGTTAAAGAACTCTAAGCGACTCTTTAAAGAACTGAAATAGTTACATAAAATCTATTCATATTTACGTAAATATTCGTCAAGTTCAACTGAGGTCTTTGTTAGCCTAAGATAAATAACAGTTGTTCATCTTTTAAAACGACTTAGTAGGTAGGTAAAATCTTTAAAATGACGTTTAGTGGTCGTGGTGTCAAATTTTTTTCTTATTTCAGTAACTCAGTAAAACCTGCTTAATTATCTTTTAACAAAGAGGCTAGAACCGCAAACCTCTGAACTGGGGCCTTGGAAAAGGAGAAAAAAAAATAAAGAATGTATGCGAATTATTTTTTAACTAACTGATTTAATAATATATTATTGAACAACAATTCGGTGCATTGTAAAACCTCTTAGAAACGTTCTTTATCTCAACATAAAATATCAATGTTGTTGATAAAAGAAAAAACGTTTTAATGACGAACTGAGCCTTGTTTGGGTCTGAGTAAGGTTGTCATAATGACAAGTTGTCAGTGTGGATGGTGTGGCCATAGGGCGGGATTCCACTTTCGTGGAATATTTCGTAAGCTTTCGTGTCGTTAGACCTTCTCCTTTTTTAACGATAGTTTGCAACCAGGGTGGTGCAGCATTTTAGTGTGACAGATATGCTACGCAAGACGAATCTCTCAATTCTCTCAATAAATTACGTTTACTATATTTTTGCCCTTTCCTTCTTCTTTCACTGTACGTATTTTACTAAACATTTTGTATCCTTGTATGTAAAGTGGAAGTGGAAATGAATAAAATTTAAAAAAATAAATAAATCTCTCAATTTTGCAGGTTTTAAGGTTACTAAGAAAATTGCAAAAATAAAAAAAAACTGGCAATGTAGTTTCAAGGTATGTTGCACTGAAATCATCCCGCCCTGGTGATTTTTAACGCACGGTGTAGCGATAAAAATATTCCTTGAATATCTGTATATCTTAAAAAGTTTTTAACGAAAGGGTAGTGCGAGATTTGGGAAAGTAGAAACAATAAACAATTTGATTCTTGAAATTTGAATTTGTGGGAATTATTTAGAAGCGGAATAGTCGGAAGCCAACAAACTGGTGTGCCCTTGTCTAAAAAGCTTTTTTTTAGTTACTGCAGAAAACAGTACGCACCACCTGTTTTTTTCACCTTCCCGCTTAGCTATTCACATCTCGGTGCCCACAGCCTTTTGTAACTGGTGTTGTGGCAGTAGCACAAACCTTCGACAATACCTCCTGCTGCCTCAGGGTTTAAAAATTAAAAAAAAAAACAAAGCCATAAAAGAACTAATCCCGGCGTTTTTTTTACAAAGATGATCTTGTTTTACCAATCATTGGCTGGCAAAGATAGCTAACAAATAGATAATGAAGCCCTAAACGATGACCACGCAGAAGAAAAAAACTCTAGACAAGGGAATTCTGATCTTGTTCTGGTTTATTTTTGCCATTTATAAATGAATTTACAACATGTATAAGGCAAGGAAGCCCGGGGAAGCCAATAAGACTTATGTAAAAAGCTACCTTGAAAACATGTAAGACTTCACATAAAAATTAAAAGCTTTGTCTTTGGCAAGGAAAATGTTTATAATTTATGATTTAGATTGATGATTATAATTTACAACTAGATCATAATTTAGCACGGCTCTTACTGTTATACCGGCCCTGATCCCAGTGGATCGAAACAGGGTGTGTTCATTCGTAGACAATAGATGCCTGAAACAATTCCAGTGCCGCGCTTTTCACCTAAGCTGCTTCACGGGAATGCAGCGCTTAACCAACGATATTTTAGTCAGTTATACCTAATCCCATTAAAGCATTTCGAAATTCAACGCATGTTTGATGAGCATTGGAGCCGGCTTCCTGTGCTGTTTCGTCAAGTTGCAGTTTTAACCTCCAGGGCAATAAAGTATTGTTGAAGAGAACATGAGTAGCGAACTTAGTTTTTACGTGTAGAATGGAGGGTGAGGTTATCCTGTTCTCTCACAAGCTAATTGCATTGAGTTTTAAATCCCAAATAACAGAAATCCTCACTGAAGTGAATGAATGAAGTCTGGGATGAAAAGCTTGTACGTTTTTATTATTGTTCAGAGTGTCTCCAATTAGCTAAATGCCATTAGCACTTAAGTAAGTCTTTGTTCCTTCTATTGATTTGAAAGCCGGCCCTGCATGCCACCGTCGTCGTCTGTTCTTTTCCCTTTTAACGGCGTATCACTTCAATTTCACAGGCTCAAGTTTTAACCATCTGAAGTGAGAAGTCGATAGTCTCGGAGACTTAATTACAATGCCGAAATATGTTCCTGCCCAATGGAAGCTCAAAAAAAACAGATGCAGTTTTGTTTATCTAGGACTTTATCACTATACCGAAACCATTTATTGCGCCTAGCACTTAGCATGGCAAGGATGGAAATGGATTGAAATTTGGAAAAACTTGTCAGTTTTTTTCAAATTCTAGAGGCAATCCTTCAAAATATTGCCAGAAATTCATTATGGTTTGCTCTCTGAGCCACCATTCGTTTGATATGTTTCTTTAGTCCATTTGAGCATTTTGGGAACGAGTGAAGGTACCAGGTAAAGATTTCAGCAACGAATGAAGCCGAGAACAGCAAAACTCCCGTGACAGTGTTCCTTTAAAGATGTCGATAACAGACCCATCCTCAGTTAGCTCTTCAAGGTCATGACGGGCAGATTATGAGGACTTGGAGAGTTTTGTTTCACACTGCTTTCTCGCTTTGGACAAGTGTCATTAGGATATAGGCATTGAATGAAGAGAATTGCTCTCTCCTGAGCATGCTGTACTGCGATTCCCTCCAAAAACACATCTTCCTTGCATTCTGCGACGATTTTGAATCACGCTATTGCACGTTCTCATACATCCGTCTTAGAAGGAGAACATTGTTGGTCCTTCAATGACGTCACAAGCCAACTCGCCCCATTCTTCGCCATATCTCTGTCATCGCTGAGGGAAGGGGCTAATTTTGCAGACTTCAAAAATTCATAAGAAATTAACGAATAGCTACAAACAGCTACAACGATATTTTTGTCGCAGTGGTGATCAGAAAAAAGAGGAGATTTATATATGCGAAAAAAATGGGTGGTTAGTTGCACTTTAATCGAATCAAAAGACAAAAATTAAAAAGAAAAACATCTGGTCAGTTATATTTTTGAGTGAGAATGTTAAAGGATTATTTTGGACACGAAATCGGAGAATTCTGGCATCGCGTTTTCTTACTGCGCTCTTCCCTAGTTGGCACTGTACACTATTAGAAATAATTTTACACTTGTTAGATTTTTTAAATATTACTTTTCATTTCATTTTGCTCAACCAGTCTTATTACTCCCCTGTCAAAAGCATTCTAGTCCTAAACACGATAAATTTAGCGGCTTATTGGGCAGAAAGGGAAACATCCAGTTGATAACTGTTAATAGGTCTTAATAAGGTGAATTTAGAACGCTGATGAAGTTAGAGTATTATGGGATGACTACATTACGTAATGAGAATTACGGGTTACGCCTTTCCTGAAAACATTCCTGATACAAACAGGACTATATATTTTAATAACTATAGAAGTCTCCATTGCTTCCTGAGGAACCGCTCTTTTATGTCTTTCAAGTCTAGCTCGTCTCACGTGCTCTTTTTGAAAAAGGGTTCTTGGAGGTTGGCAAACTGAGGCAGTTTTATATTATTCTCTGTGCGTCGACATTTTTTATTCCCTGGAAACAAATTCACCTTCTTTGAGAGTGATGGACTTAGGAGCCTCTCTAACTGAGACACGCTCATCTCCGTCTGATGCAACAAGGTGCCATCATCCTTGTTGTTGCTCATGACCGCAAAGGACTCCGCTTTCTTCGATGACCACAATTTTCCGAAAAACTTGCCAGGTTTTTTCCAGACACAGCAGCCAGCTGTCCACAGAGCACGAGGAGTGACAAGTCTTACATTTCCTGGGAAATTTTCCCTAAGATAAGGCAAAGCTGTGGTACTGTCCTGCACAGGACTGCCGCCTTGAATGCGCACTCCGTAGTCCGATTTTCCTGTCAGAAGATACAGAGTTCCACCTTGAGGACCACACGTATTCTTAGCGTAATTACGTATTCGCGTCTCAAATGTCTGCCAGGGTCCACTGTTAGATGTCTCGAACTGTGGTACTGCGTTGGAAAGAGTGAATGTAGCTTTCATAAACCGTTTGTCGAACGTATTCAGCGCCAAGGGGTTCATGTGGCCTCGGCTTAGCGGACTTACAATCGTCTCCATAATTGCAGTAGAGTAGGCGTTTTCCAGGCCAGAGACGCCTGTGAACATAAATGCGATGTTAAGGGCCTGGCTGTAAAAATCAGACAAATTCTTAATTTTGCAGCAAGGGTCGAAAATTCGATTTGGCTTATATTTTATGGTAGATAGGCTTGAGAATGACAAAGACTACTGGATAGTTTTTTTGGCAAAATATCCTTTTATTTTAAAAAGAAAGATGGAAATTGTGAAATTCCGTTAAAATCGTCATTCACGTAACCATTTTATTAATCAAGTTCAAGAGCCTTGCATACAAAACCTCATTAATCTTTCGCCTTAAATGCACTGGGTTGGTTTTGGAGAACGTTCCGCTGTCTTTTTGGGTGCAAAATAATTAAATATCGAATAAATTTATTTCATTCACTTAAAAGTACTTCGTGAATATAATTAATTTCACCATGCGCGAAACCTTCAAGGTGGTTGAATCGTAAAAGGACCTGTAAAAATTTCTTTGGGAAACAAATTGTGAGCAACTCGACAGCTTTTCAAAGTACATTAATTTTTGCAAATATTTAACCTTCCGTTGTCAAATTTCAATTTACGGGCGGACACATATTTTAGCGTGCGCTGGACTGTTCACCGCCGTCGATTTTCTCACGCGTAGTTTTTATTCGATCGTTGAACGCGCGGTTAGAATCTCGAGAGAACTGGACGCCGGCAGAGAGGCGATGGGCATTCTAAAAGAATGCGCCACATGTTTTGACTTATATTAAGTTGAAAAAGAAACAAAGCTGATAATTTCGAAATGTTTTAACCTAATTATGCTCTAAGTTCCAAAACTCAAATCAAAATTTTCGCTTATCCTGAGTTAGCTTAATCGGGCTATGAACAACCTGGCCCAGGAGCTCCGTTTTCGGTTTGGCTTAATCTACATTAAGAATCTGTAGATCATTTTAAAAGATTCAACCATCATGAAGCTTAACCCATTTGAAGGTTTCGCACATGGCGAATAAGTGAACGAAATACATGTCTTCAATATTTAGTTATTTTGCACCCAAAAAGACAATGCAACATTCCCCAAAATTAACCCGGTACACATTTAATCATTGCACTAAACTGTTTGCATGTATTAAAGACGGAAGAATAATATGGTTTTGCATGCGAAGTTCATTAATGAGCGTAATAAAACGGTGCGTCAAATGACGATTTTAACCGAAAATAAAAGGATATTTAGCCAAAAATCCACCAAGTAGCTTTTTTCATGCTCTAGCCTGTCTGCCATAAAATATGAGAGAAATCGAGTTTCGACACTTGCTGAGTTACTTTTCATATTAGTTATGGACAGGGATTCTTAAGAACTAACTTTATGTAAAGATGATGTTGATGATGACGATACTGCTGATGTTAGTAACATCATTAGTTTATGGCTCTGTCTCACAAGCACTGGAAACTACCGAATTAACGAATTTCATTGGATGAATTCGATATGGAAAGCGGCCTAGATTTTCCAATCTAGACCGGTAGTGTTTTGCGGTGAAAAAGTTGCAAACTAAAATGCAAAAATACTGGCTATTTTCTCCTAACGATACTTATTTATGGAAGTTTCAAAAAACCAGAGGAGATAAAAGCAAAGTGGACGAGCAAACTTTGGCAGAATCAACTTCAGCTCATCGTCGTTCGCAAGCAAAATGTCAGTTGGTACAACCAGTTACATCAAACGACTTAAATTGTTCTTGTTTGCCATATAATAAACATCTTAATGACCGAGCTTAGTTGGTCTGTATGGGAGAATCTTGACCTTGGTCGTGTGTACAGACCTCATTGCGTTCGATCGTTACTCAACACCTCGCACAAGATTCTCCCATAAAGACCGACTAAGCTCGGTTAATAAGAGCAAAATATCCTCGGATTCGATTGTCATTAACTCGCGTAATGGGTAACGCTGCGCGAAACCGCGTAACAATGTTTTTGTTTCTGTTTTTTTCCTGATGCTGTGGTTAAATTTTTTCAGTGAAGAAAAAGATCTAAAAAATACAATTAAAGGTATACCTGTGTTCAGTGAACACCCTTAGGATCCAAAACCAGGTTCTAATATATAGTGCAATGATAGTTAATTATTAACCCTTTTGTAACACAGTGTATCACAGTGTAAGATCAAAGACTGCTCATAGCGTAATGTCCTGTCAGTCAATGCCTCAATCGGGAATAAGCTACTTAGCTTTAAAGCGACGTCGCTGAACAATGCACAGACAAACAAAATCAGCAACCACAAATAAAAATAAAAATAAAAATGAAAAAAAATCCCCTTACGCCGTTACGCTTTTAACTAACAACCTCCTAAATCCTAATAATACTACTTTTCAGTTTGTCTAAGGGTGCGTTCGTTTGAGATCAATCCGGAATAAGAATAATTGGAATAATGCGAGTAAACGTTTGTTTCGGAGCTATTCTCACTCCGGAATACATGGATTTCTATTCCGGCTATTCTGCTACCAGGAGCAGAATAGCCAGAATATATTCCGGAATATATTCTTATTCCGGAATATCCCAAAAGAACGCGCCCCTAGAAGTTCTGTTAAACCAGGGGCTACTCCCCATGATGGACTATACGACGAAACTCCAAATGGTCTTTTCTCATGCTGGAGGTCTGCAAAAAGGTGGGGTTTTCACAAGTGGAGGTGTAGGAAAGGATAGAAAAGACGGGCCTTTTAGGTACTCAGAAGCACTTCTCATAATATCTCACACAGATGCTCTTATTAAACGGCTTATTCGGCAAAACTAAACGACAAATTTAAGTCGTTTGATGTAACTGGTTGTACCAACTGACATTTTGCTTGCGAACGACGATGAGCTGAAGTTGATTCTGCCAAAGTTTGCTCGTCCACTTTGCTTTTATCTCCTCTGGTTTTTTGAAACTTCCATAAATAAGTATCGTTAGGAGAAAATAGCCAGTATTTTTGCATTTTAGTTTGCAACTTTTTCACCGCAAAACACTACCGGTCTAGATTGGAAAATCTAGGCCGCTTTCCATATCGAATTCATCCAATGAAATTCGTTAATTCGGTAGTTTCCAGTGCTTGTGAGACAGAGCCATAAACTAATGATGTTACTAACATCAGCAGTATCGTCATCATCAACATCATCTTTACATAAAGTTAGTTCTTAAGAATCCCTGTCCATAACTAATATGAAAAGTAACTCAGCAAGTGTCGAAACTCGATTTCTCTCATATTTTATGGCAGACAGGCTAGAGCATGAAAAAAGCTACTTGGTGGATTTTTGGCTAAATATCCTTTTATTTTCGGTTAAAATCGTCATTTGACGCACCGTTTTATTACGCTCATTAATGAACTTCGCATGCAAAACCATATTATTCTTCCGTCTTTAATACATGCAAACAGTTTAGTGCAATGATTAAATGTGTACCGGGTTAATTTTGGGGAATGTTGCATTGTCTTTTTGGGTGCAAAATAACTAAATATTGAAGACATGTATTTCGTTCACTTATTCGCCATGTGCGAAACCTTCAAATGGGTTAAGCTTCATGATGGTTGAATCTTTTAAAATGATCTACAGATTCTTAATGTAGATTAAGCCAAACCGAAAACGGAGCTCCTGGGCCAGGTTGTTCATAGCCCGATTAAGCTAACTCAGGATAAGCGAAAATTTTGATTTGAGTTTTGGAACTTAGAGCATAATTAGGTTAAAACATTTCGAAATTATCAGCTTTGTTTCTTTTTCAACTTAATATAAGTCAAAACATGTGGCGCATTCTTTTAGAATGCCCATCGCCTCTCTGCCGGCGTCCAGTTCTCTCGAGATTCTAACCGCGCGTTCAACGATCGAATAAAAACTACGCGTGAGAAAATCGACGGCGGTGAACAGTCCAGCGCACGCTAAAATATGTGTCCGCCCGTAAATTGAAATTTGACAACGGAAGGTTAAATATTTGCAAAAATTAATGTACTTTGAAAAGCTGTCGAGTTGCTCACAATTTGTTTCCCAAAGAAATTTTTACAGGTCCTTTTACGATTCAACCACCTTGAAGGTTTCGCGCATGGTGAAATTAATTATATTCACGAAGTACTTTTAAGTGAATGAAATAAATTTATTCGATATTTAATTATTTTGCACCCAAAAAGACAGCGGAACGTTCTCCAAAACCAACCCAGTGCATTTAAGGCGAAAGATTAATGAGGTTTTGTATGCAAGGCTCTTGAACTTGATTAATAAAATGGTTACGTGAATGACGATTTTAACGGAATTTCACAATTTCCATCTTTCTTTTTAAAATAAAAGGATATTTTGCCAAAAAAACTATCCAGTAGTCTTTGTCATTCTCAAGCCTATCTACCATAAAATATAAGCCAAATCGAATTTTCGACCCTTGCTGCAAAATTAAGAATTTGTCTGATTTTTACAGCCAGGCCCTTAACATCGCATTTATGTTCACAGGCGTCTCTGGCCTGGAAAACGCCTACTCTACTGCAATTATGGAGACGATTGTAAGTCCGCTAAGCCGAGGCCACATGAACCCCTTGGCGCTGAATACGTTCGACAAACGGTTTATGAAAGCTACATTCACTCTTTCCAACGCAGTACCACAGTTCGAGACATCTAACAGTGGACCCTGGCAGACATTTGAGACGCGAATACGTAATTACGCTAAGAATACGTGTGGTCCTCAAGGTGGAACTCTGTATCTTCTGACAGGAAAATCGGACTACGGAGTGCGCATTCAAGGCGGCAGTCCTGTGCAGGACAGTACCACAGCTTTGCCTTATCTTAGGGAAAATTTCCCAGGAAATGTAAGACTTGTCACTCCTCGTGCTCTGTGGACAGCTGGCTGCTGTGTCTGGAAAAAACCTGGCAAGTTTTTCGGAAAATTGTGGTCATCGAAGAAAGCGGAGTCCTTTGCGGTCATGAGCAACAACAAGGATGATGGCACCTTGTTGCATCAGACGGAGATGAGCGTGTCTCAGTTAGAGAGGCTCCTAAGTCCATCACTCTCAAAGAAGGTGAATTTGTTTCCAGGGAATAAAAAATGTCGACGCACAGAGAATAATATAAAACTGCCTCAGTTTGCCAACCTCCAAGAACCCTTTTTCAAAAAGAGCACGTGAGACGAGCTAGACTTGAAAGACATAAAAGAGCGGTTCCTCAGGAAGCAATGGAGACTTCTATAGTTATTAAAATATATAGTCCTGTTTGTATCAGGAATGTTTTCAGGAAAGGCGTAACCCGTAATTCTCATTACGTAATGTAGTCATCCCATAATACTCTAACTTCATCAGCGTTCTAAATTCACCTTATTAAGACCTATTAACAGTTATCAACTGGATGTTTCCCTTTCTGCCCAATAAGCCGCTAAATTTATCGTGTTTAGGACTAGAATGCTTTTGACAGGGGAGTAATAAGACTGGTTGAGCAAAATGAAATGAAAAGTAATATTTAAAAAATCTAACAAGTGTAAAATTATTTCTAATAGTGTACAGTGCCAACTAGGGAAGAGCGCAGTAAGAAAACGCGATGCCAGAATTCTCCGATTTCGTGTCCAAAATAATCCTTTAACATTCTCACTCAAAAATATAACTGACCAGATGTTTTTCTTTTTAATTTTTGTCTTTTGATTCGATTAAAGTGCAACTAACCACCCATTTTTTTCGCATATATAAATCTCCTCTTTTTTCTGATCACCACTGCGACAAAAATATCGTTGTAGCTGTTTGTAGCTATTCGTTAATTTCTTATGAATTTTGAAGTCTGCAAAATTAGCCCCTTCCCTCAGCGATGACAGAGATATGGCGAAGAATGGGGCGAGTTGGCTTGTGACGTCATTGAAGGACCAACAATGTTCTCCTTCTAAGACGGATGTATGAGAACGTGCAATAGCGTGATTCAAAATCGTCGCAGAATGCAAGGAAGATGTGTTTTTGGAGGGAATCGCAGTACAGCATGCTCAGGAGAGAGCAATTCTCTTCATTCAATGCCTATATCCTAATGACACTTGTCCAGAAGCGAGAAAGCAGTGTGAAACAAAACTCTCCAAGTCCTCATAATCTGCCCGTCATGACCTTGAAGAGCTAACTGAGGATGGGTCTGTTATCGACATCTTTAAAGGAACACTGTCACGGGAGTTTTGCTGTTCTCGGCTTCATTCGTTGCTGAAATCTTTACCTGGTACCTTCACTCGTTCCCAAAATGCTCAAATGGACTAAAGAAACATATCAAACGAATGGTGGCTCAGAGAGCAAACCATAATGAATTTCTGGCAATATTTTGAAGGATTGCCTCTAGAATTTGAAAAAAACTGACAAGTTTTTCCAAATTTCAATCCATTTCCATCCTTGCCATGCTAAGTGCTAGGCGGCAATAAATGGTTTCGGTATAGTGATAAAGTCCTAGATAACAAAACTGCATCTGTTTTTTTTGAGCTTCCATTGGTGCAGGAACATATTTCGGCATTGTAATTAAGTCTCCGAGACTATCGACTTCTCACTTCAGATGGTTAAAACTTGAGCCTGTGAAATTGAAGTGATACGCCGTTAAAAGGGAAAAGAACAGACGACGACGGTGGCATGCAGGGCCGGCTTTCAAATCAATAGAAGGAACAAAGACTTACTTAAAGTGCTAATGGCATTTAGCTAATTGGAGACACTCTGAACAATAATAAAAACGTACAAGCTTTTCATCCCAGACTTCATTCATTCACTTCAGTGAGGATTTCTGTTATTTGGGATTTAAAACTCAATGCAATTAGCTTGTGAGAGAACAGGATAACCTCACCCTCCATTCTACACGTAAAAACTAAGTTCGCTACTCATGTTCTCTTCAACAATACTTTATTGCCCTGGAGGTTAAAACTGCAACTTGACGAAACAGCACAGGAAGCCGGCTCCAATGCTCATCAAACATGCGTTGAATTTCGAAATGCTTTAATGGGATTAGGTATAACTGACTAAAATATCGTTGGTTAAGCGCTGCATTCCCGTGAAGGCAGCTTAGGTGAAAAGCGCGGCACTGGAATTGTTTCAGGCATCTATTGTCTACGAATGAACACACCCTGTTTCGATCCACTGGGATCAGGGCCGGTATAACAGTAAGAGCCGTGCTAAATTATGATCTAGTTGTAAATTATAATCATCAATCTAAATCATAAATTATAAACATTTTCCTTGCCAAAGACAAAGCTTTTAATTTTTATGTGAAGTCTTACATGTTTTCAAGGTAGCTTTTTACATAAGTCTTATTGGCTTCCCCGGGCTTCCTTGCCTTATACATGTTGTAAATTCATTTATAAATGGCAAAAATAAAACCAGAACAAGATCAGAATTCCCTTGTCTAGAGTTTTTTTCTTCTGCGTGGTCATCGTTTAGGGCTTCATTATCTATTTGTTAGCTATCTTTGCCAGCCAATGATTGGTAAAACAAGATCATCTTTGTAAAAAAAAACGCCGGGATTAGTTCTTTTATGGCTTTGTTTTTTTTTTTTAATTTTTAAACCCTGAGGCAGCAGGAGGTATTGTCGAAGGTTTGTGCTACTGCCACAACACCAGTTACAAAAGGCTGTGGGCACCGAGATGTGAATAGCTAAGCGGGAAGGTGAAAAAAACAGGTGGTGCGTCTGTTTTCTGCAGTAAACTAATAGAAAAAGCTTTTTAAGACAAGGGCACACCAGTTTTGTTGGCTTCCGACTATTCCGGCTTCTAAATAATTCCCACAAATTCAAATTTCAAGAATTCAAATTGTTTTATTGTTTCTACTTTCCCAAATCTCGCACTACCCTTTCGTTAAAAACTTTTTAAGATATACAGATATTCAAGGAATATTTTTATCGCTACACCGTGGCGTTAAAAATCAACCAGGTGCGGGATGATTTTCAGTGCAACATACCTTGAAAATACATTGCCAGTTTTTTTTTATTTTTGCAATTTTCTTAGTAACCTTAAAACCTGCAAAATTGAGAGATTTATTTATTTTTTTAAATTTTATTCATTTCCACTTCCACTTTACATACAAGGATACAAAATGTTTAGTAAAATACGTACAGTGAAAGAAGAAGTGAAAGGGCAAAATATAGTAAACTAATTTATTGAGAGAATTGAGAGATTCGTCTTGCGTAGCATATCTGTCACACTAAAATGCTGCGTCACCATGGTTGCAAACTATCGTTAAAAAAGGAGAAGGTGTAACGACACGAAAGCTTACGAAATATTCCACGAAAGTGGAATCCCGCCCTATGGCCACACCATCCACACTGACAACTTGTCATTATGACATCCTTACTCAGACCCAAACGAGGCTCAGTTCGTCATCAAAACGTTTTTTTCTTTTATCAACAACATTGATATTTTATCGGTTGAGATAAAGGACGTTTCTAAGAGGTTTTTACAATGCACCGAATCGTTGTTGTTCAATAATATATTATTAAATCAGTTAGTTAAAAAATAATTCGCATACATTCTTTATTTTTTTTTCTCTTTTCGCAAGGCCCCAGTTCAGAGGTTTGCGGTTCTAGCCTCTTTGTTAAAAGATAATTAAGCAGGTTTTACTGACTTACTGAAATAAGAAAAAAATTTGACACCACGACCACTAATCGTCATTTTAAAGATTTTACCTACCTACTAAGTCGTTTTAAAAGATGAACAACTGTTATTTATCTTAGGCTAACAAAGACCTCAGTTGAACTTGACGAATATTTACGTAAATATGAATAGATTTTATGTAACTATTTCAGTTCTTAAAGAGTCGCTTAGAGTTCTTTAACAATGTAACCCTCATAAATGAGGTCAATTTAAAAGTAAACGTTTTCCGAGCTTTCTTCTTAAGATTAAGAGGTTTTGTCAACAATTCAGTTAAAAGGGCTTGCAAGTCTCTCATAAAAACGTCATTCTTCGAACAATCTTGACGAATGGGTCATTGTGTAATAGCATTATTTATTTACAACAGGTCCATTATCTCAACTGGTACGTTTGAGACTTAATTGCAACACGCTAATATGACGGTATTTTTTTTTCCAGTCACAAACATTTTCAAGTAGACTCAACTAAACTTTGGTTTATTCTTTAATTATTCCTTTTCAAACATAAGTTGCTGCCCTCATTTTCCTTGATTTCGTTTTTCTTCCCCTGAATTGAACTATGTGGAAAAGAACTTGTTGTAGAACATGATACTTGGTCTAAATTTAAAAGTAAATTGTCATTGCTATATTGGCCCGTTAGCCTGTGCTTTTAACCAAGATACGTTTAGTCATTCTTTGCATTTGAAACTGACTTTCAAACCTAGTACAATGAAGGTGGGAAAGGTTTGGATTTTCTTGGTTGTCGCTGTTTTAGTGGCTACAGATGTATCCTCAAGACAAGTCGACTCAGTAAGAGGTATGAGTTATTATATTTCGGTCTCAAACAAAACTCTTGAACAAAGTTAAGTGATAATTTAGTAAAATTCCGGACGGTTAAAGCATTTGTTACGCCACGATCAATTCCACTTCGTACCGGTCTCTACAAACAAGCTTTTTTCCCCTTTTATTTGATTGATCTCCAATTGTGAATTTGAGTGTATTCATCCCGACCCACAGCGTTTTGAAAGGACTTCAATCAAGATATAAAAATGCAGGGTACTGAACAAAAGGCTCCTTGACAGAAATACAGCGGAGCTGAAACAAGCAAATATTGCAAAAAACTGGACTAAAATTCCTAACGATCATCAGTTGCAATCCATTTTAATCACCCTCATCCTGAACTGAGCTTTTCCCTTTTTTCGCGTTTGATTTTTAATTTTCAACCCTGTTTAACTGGTGGAAATCCGAAGATGGCAAGTCAATCAGTCTCAGTTAGCTGTTTTGCGTGTTAGAGGCTGATTGAAAGAATTCCATCAGCGAGCGGCGAAAGCCATGCGTGTGGACTGTAGATTTGCATAATTAATAAGTTTCTGATCTTTGAATCAACCAATAACTAATCAGAAAAACCTCGTGAGAAACGAATAGATCTGACTAAACTCTAACTAAAGCCCGATTTGCAGCCATTTCTGTATCGGCGTCGCCGGCATTGGTGGAAGTAGAGGACAAGCATTTTTAATGAATGACGTCTTTTTCCACCATTTGCAATTTTAAGTTTCATTTTCTTCGCTGACCTATGCAATAAGTTGTAATAAAGCATAGGTGCTATATTCTTGGATTTAGAAACAGTTTTTTTTTTTTTTACTTTTTGAGAAAAAGTAACCAAATTCTTCTCACCGACACTACGTACAAGAATATGGATTTTCTGGTTTGCAAAGCTCACTAGGAAGTTTACCTGCAATCAATTTGGTGGCATTTAAAATTTCTGTTATCAGTCGCCAAAACATGTACAGTTCATTCGTAAAAACCTCCTCTGCAAATAAAGTTCGATTTCATACTAATACTCCCGAAATAAATGGTCATATTTTGTAGGAGGACAAGAATTGGATCAGAAATTATCGAACCATTCTGATGGCACTCCAGGGAACGAAGTCACTCCCAAACGGCCAACACTTTATGGGCCGATTAATCGAAGAGAGTTCACTGGAAACTGGAACATTTCTCTAAGTATATATTAACGTTTAACAGCTTTTGTTGTTCTTCTCGACTCGATCAATGAGTAGTAAGAATTCGTATTATGACAAATTTTTGGTCTATCCATCTGTCTTTCAGAAAACAAGGACCAATCAGACAGCCCGAACAAAATCAGATTGAACTCTAATACTCCTCTTCAGGAAAAATCCCAAGACATCTCTAAGAAGGCTTTAAAAAAGTCTTTCAGCAAAGTGATGTTTGATAATGTAAAATTGAGCGTTCCGATCCGCCGTAATGCGTTGCACACCAAGTTTATCAAGGAATGGCTGTAGGTTCCCTTAAGCCCACACAATTTGGACGCTACATGGTACAAGATACTGCCTACCTCGCCAATGCAGTCAAAATGTACACTGACGCTGCTCAGAAGATGGAAGAGCAAGGCGAACCTGACTTTGCTATCTTTTACAGAGGTCAGGCTTCGAAGTACGACGATTATTACAAAGAGTTCCTCAAGACCTGGTATCTTGAAAGTGCCGCGGCGGTGCATCTCGGGCCAGCAGTCCAAGCCTACATGGGTTATCAGCAGGTTGTTGTCAAACAACATCCCAGATATCTACCAGTAGCCATGTTACCATGCACCATGCTTTGACCGTGGATGGCTCAGTGGCAGCCTCATCGGAACAGTTGACGAGCAAAACCCGTATTATGCAGACTGGTTTGTGCAGAACATACGTCAACCGGGCACACAAAGCTCAACGGAGAAGTTCGTCGACCAAAATGAAGCTAAATTTGATGAGAGCATTGCTCTTGAGATTTTTTGTGAGGGAATGATGAACGAACTGAATTTCTTTCGAGAAGCATGTGATGAAGCCCCACTTAAACTCTCTGATATTTGCCCAATCGCGGGGTAAAGATTGTAACCAATTCTAGCTACACAATTGCTGTACCTTAAGAAATTATATTACGCTGAAGTTCTGACAAATAAATTTCATTAAAACCTGTTTAACTCACCGACGTGGAAAGAGTGTTAATTCAGTAGTGCAACATCATCTTTTTATTTATTATGTATTTGGGTAAGCAATCACTCAATACAATACAATCAATACCTGTGAGGTCTTCATCAAGGGCATGTAAAGCATCACCTAGGCCATGGAATAAATGCCAAGAATCATAATTAAAAAAAAACTGAATCACACAAATTGTTTTGTCAATTACGAGCAAACAATCACTGTAGTTTCAATACTCTTTCCCAAAGAAAAGTGATCATTCAATTAAACAAAAGCAAGGCAGGGCAATATTTACGGACACACAGTTTTGTAATTTATAGTACAGTGGCACCCCGCTATAACGAACCCCGCTATAACGAAATCTCCGCTATAACGGATTGATTTTGACGCTCCCAACGCACAATTTACCCGCTATAACGAATATTTTGTCCTGTCGCTCTCAGTCAATAAAAACGACGTGATGATACAAATGGTTGATAAGCCAAACACGACTCCTATTGGTCAAGATAGGGAAACTGCGACCTTCAAAGCTTTGCTTTACACGTCTGTAGACTGTTTTGCGTGGTGTATATCCCATTGTTCAGCTTGGTTCAGCTTGGTTACCCCGCTATAACGAATATTTTTTTTGTTAACCAGATAATTCGTTATAACGGGGTCTTCGCTATAACAAAGAACCCACTATAACGAACACTTTTTTCGGTACCGCGACACTTCGTTATAGCGGGGTACCACTGTACGTGTAGATATAAGTTAACTCAAACCAAGAGCCCATTACTAGGAAGCTGCGACTCCCGTGCATAATAAGCCAATGCAACGGTATTTTTACAAACAAGTCTATTTTTAGACATTTTTCCCGCGAAATAGGCCAGTTCCATTCTACATGAGCACGTTTCGGTAAGGATAAAACAATGCGGTCTCATGTGAACATGTCGACATGATGTCGACAGGTCAACATTAGTCAGTGCTTGTGATTTCAATTGGTCACTGAGGTTCCTGTGGGGATCTGAATTTGAGATAAGTTCAAACTAAAAATAGATCGGTCCGTGAAAACGCCGTGACAGGAATATGGGGTAATTGCAGGCTCCTAGTGATGGGCTCCCGCTCAAAATGATTGTCTACCTCCTACCAATTTTTTCCTCGGGGGGGGGGGGGGGGGGGGTATCGTTTACTCACTTATATGAATTCTATATGCATATGAGGCCCCCAAAGGATATGTTTAGTTAGCCGTCTTGGTCACAAAAAGGGTATCGATTCTGGTCATTTTGCTCTCAAATAGAGTATGGTTTTTTTGCACTCTCGTCTTGAGATCGGCTGTTTTGTTTTTAGAAGAAGCTTTTTTCGTCATTATCGATAAGACCATCTGCAAAGGACCTTCACAATGCCTTTAACATCAGTATGAACTAGTTAACTAATTTTGAAACAGGTCTGAATCGAAAATAACACGAGATATGCCGGCTTTAAGTTGGTATAGTCTACAGTCTGCAAGAAGAAGGAGAAGAAGAAGAAGAAGACGAAGACATGACATGACATGACATTTTAAAGACATTTGCAGAGAAGTTGAATATTTTGGCTGCATGTAACTTTGTTGTTGAGCGGCTGTTGTAATGATTGAATAAAAGATAATATAACTAAGACTATTATTGGCCTCTGTTAATCTCCTAACGCAGGATGTGGCATGAATGAGCCTAAACTACAATAGCTTCCATTGTATTCAGTGCCAACATTTGTCTGATAGACCAAGCCTGGAAACGGGTGAGGTGGCAAACTGCGAGAATTCGCCCCCAGAGAAGGAAGAAAAATCTGCGTAGTTTATTCAGCTCTGGTCGATCGATCGACCTGTCGTGACCTGTATATAGTACGGAAATTGTGAGACCGCTCTCCTTCTAATGCGCAAATGATTGCCCCACACTCTGTAGATGTAGGTTCTGAACTACAGCTGAAAAGCACACTATCCGTCAAGCATTTTATAGGTAGTTTTGCAACAAAATAGCCTTAACTACTACATCTTACAATTTGCTTATTTTCAATTGAGGCCTTCAGGGGAAAGTTATCATAACTAACGCAACAAAAGTGTAGGAAATAAATTAATCATTGATTACATTCTTCCGAACAATTGGAACCATCAAGAAAGAATAGAAAGATAATACAACTTTAAAAAATATTCAAAACATAATACAACAGGAGAAATGTATCCTTGACTCCGAGTGACACAACACCCTTAGTTTATCATTGTTTATTGATGAGCTTAGCCGGCTGAGGCTGTTTGGACATAAAGACGATCAAATTTATCGCGGAGAAAAGCTGGTAAGCTGCGGTAATCAGAACCTAACTAAATTAACAAGGTGGGTTTTTTTTTAAGATATGTAGACCTAAAAACAGCAAGTATTCCGCCTGAAATTACTCTGCTATTCGGCAGATTAGTTGATAGAGAAATTTAAAAGCATTATTTCCCTTACATAATTGGCAAAGTGCAGTGTGCACGCTCAGTTGATTTATTTTTACTTTCTTCCAATCATTGTAAAGCCCACCTGGTTTAAATTTTTCAGGTTCACAGAAAACGGGAACCTCACTGACCTCGATTCTCAGTGGTATTTGATCAAGGTAAGAGTCAGTACCTCTGTTATCTCATTTGTATTTACAAAAAGCCAAAAGCAGTATGTATCAACAAGGGTTCTTTGAAGACAAATGAAACTTTATTAATTCTGTCAAGGCAAATATAGTAATTGACCGGCGAGAGAGTCTTCCTACTAAACAAGACGAAAAAAAAATTATTTTAAGCAAGAACAATCTTTGGTAGAAGCAGTTATCGTTCGTTCAGTGACTTCTAGCTGGTCGCTTCCTGGATTAAAAAACGTAAATCAGATTTAGAATTGTTTACCTAATCAAACTCACTTTCAACAGATTTATGCTCTGTGTGCATATAAAGATACAAACAACTTTAGCGATCGCCATAAGTTTGTGGAATTTACATTATGTTGAACAAACCGGATGGTTTGCTGGAACCTCCACACAGCCCCAGTGATAATAAAATGAAAACCTCTATGCTACCGCGTTATGAATTAATAACCTAATGCATTTCCCGATTCAATCACTTAAAACAATGTTGTTTATACTTTCAAATAATGAATTTTTTTTTTAAAAAATTAATCACACGTCTGTTGCCTGTTTCACCTTTGTACAGGCATGGGATTTCCTGGCGTTTCCCAAGTTCTTTATAGTGTCGTAGTAGTTCTCGCTATCACTTTCACATCGGCAGAAGCGAGCGGTGATTGTAACGTAACATCAGGAACAGGCGTTCAGCTCACAGGGCATGTCTACTCAAGCTTCCCCGTGAAGGATTTTCAACAGTGCTACGAGAAATGTAAGGCAGATGAACCAAAGTGTCGCAGTTTGAATTACCATGGTGACAAAAAGCGCTGCGAACTTAATAATGCGACCAAGACAGTGCATCAGAACCAAATATTGGAAAGTCCTTTCTCGTTATATTTTGAAAGCCGTTACCGAGGTAAATGATAACACTGGAGTATCCTAGCTTGAATTTATATATGTTTAAGCTGTACGCACTAGACAAATGCCTTTAGGTGGTTAAAAAAAATGTAACGACAGAATTCTCACAAAAAAATGTTATGGAAGAGCGAAGAAGTGTACATAAGTAATGTTGTTAGTTTCGAACCTCGCTCCTTGTCTAGTAGGCTTGACTTGACTTGGGACACTTAACCAGTAGAAAAAAATTAGCAAACGATTTCTGTGCTTACTGTAAGACAGCCTTCTGCATGCATGCGCAGCTTAGAGCAGTTTTTCATTCACTGTTCCGCCAAGGAACTCTATATTTGCCTTATCTTAACTTTGTCATGCATGTATTTAAGAATTCCTGAGCGCGTCACACGGCCGTTACAGAAGTTTTAAGAGAATTTATGTCGGGTTGAACAGTTGGTAAGATGTTTCCTACAAGAGCAGGCTAAAAAAAGTATATGTATTATGTTTGAATCTGGTTTTGTCTTCTTTGTTTGTTTGTTTTTTTTGCCTTACAGTATCTTTAGGTTCACAAAGGTCTGTTCCAGGCACAACATGCGAGGAAATTTTTATCAAAGAGGATTCTGCTGTAGATGGGTTTTACTGGTTGAATTCCAATGGAACTGAGGACCCGTATGTCACCTTTTGTAACATGAAGAAAGGAGGAGGTATAAATACACGCGGATATAGTATTAATATAAACAGGTTTTGTAGTTTCTAAGGAAATTAGTGACTGTGTCGCTGATAAATGAAATTAGTATATACCACACAAGTGAATAGTACTTTTCGGGCGCGCTGATTGGCTAGCTCGGAGGTGATTAGCCAAGTACTATTCACCTCCGAGTAGCCGAAGAAAAACAAAATCGGTTTGGTCGGTATATTTTCACAAATAAAGTTAGTCTTTGATCCGCTAGTTATTCAGCTTGTGTGGTATATACTAAAACAATTATTCACCTCCACTTCGGTGAATAATTGTTAATTATAATATAAATCAACCGCCGTGGCGGGTTAGTGAAGCTGACATTTTGAGTGTTGGCCCTTGGTCATATCAAAGAAATCGTTTGTTTGAGTCAAATTCTCTCTAAAGCCTTTCTCGTCATGTGATTTAACCAACAGATTCCAGCTCTTCTTTTGACCTGTTATTTGAAGATCGCAACACAACAAACTTTGTCATGCTGGATATGTCTGCACAAGATCTGTCAGCTTTTACGGTTTGCCTTTGGTTCAGAGCTTGGGAGCAGCAGCTGGTCTTTCTATCTTACGCCACGGAATCCTTCACCGATGCCATCATGATGTTTCTGTCTTCAACTGGATTATTTCGATTTCTGGTACTTGATAAACAAGTGTAAGTAAGCAAACGAACGAATGAGCGAGTGAGGGAGCAACGGGAAAAAGGACGAATTTAAATAGCGAATTTATCGCGCCAAATTCACGTGATAGTCAAGGTATACTTGCTTCCAACAACTTGATCACCCATTACAACTCGTAACTTGCTATCGTAGTCACGAGTTAAAAATGATCCAACAATATTCCATGTTCACTTGAAATGTAAGACATGTTCCCTTCCTTCCTCAGCCCCTTGGAGGTCATACGTTTTCAAATTTACACCCTCCTTGGCCTGGTTAGATTCTGTAAGCAGTTTTAATCTCTTTATGGTGGTGTCTGCCGATAGCAGTGTTTGGTGGTGTAATAGGAAAGATGTTCCCTCTTTGGGGTCTTCCGCTTACTGAGCGGATCAAGTAAACACACCAGTGGAATTTTTCCCGTATTGGTGCGAACATAAAGAAATTATTTGGTCCGTTTAAAGAGGAGTGTCTCCCCTATCATTAGTGAGGGATCATATGTGCTGGGACAATGCAGTTTACATCGTATGAATCCGAAATCTCAGAGTCAACTCTGATCCAGATTTGCCAAAGGTTGAGAACGCATTCACTCGGTCCTTCCCTCCCACCCTTAAAGTTGGGAGGGGGTTGGGGTGCATGTAAATCTCATATCCAAGCCTAAAATTTGACCAGATCCCATTTGTCAGCCTTTTTCGCCCAATCCCTAGTCCCATTCCCTTTGTTGGTGGGTTGTCCAATACACCGACAGGGAGTCGAGTCGTCTAACTTTGTAGTCGACTCGACTTACCGGAAGTTTTGTGGTGAAGAGCGAATGTATACTCGCTCTACTTTCCGGAAGTTGAGGGAGTAATACAAATTATGCTGGTTTTTTTGTTTGTCGTTCCCTGCCCCATTGACGCAAATACCATTTTCTCAGCAAAATAGGCGATTAACCCCTTCAAACTATTCTGGCAAATGTAAATTTGGGCCGGGTTCGGCTGTAATTTCAGTTTAATCGTGCGAATTGTTTTATTTTATGTTTTGTGGCATGCCTGTTAACTAGCTAATGCTTAGTGCTAAGTGCGTGTCCACTAAAAATACCGGATTTACATTTACATTTACAGACACGGTGAGACCGGATTTGTTAACGATAGAACCTGGCACCATTTGTGCGGCAAATGGGCCGATGGTGACGGTGTCGTAAAACTGTTTGTGGACGGAGAGAACAAGCTAACTGGTGACAAATCAATACACGGAGTGATTCCTGGTTCTGGGAAATTTGTTTTGGGACAAGACCAGGATGTTATCGGAGGCGCCTTCGATCGGGAACAGAGTTTTATCGGCGAAATGGCCCACTTGTACATCTGGAACACTGATTTGGAAGACAGCGTTATAACCAGCTTAAGCATGCACTGCAAGGAAAATCCACAGCCAGGATATATTGTTGGGTGGGCTGACTTTGCGCAGGGGTTACACGAAAATGTTACAAGGCGCAACAACTCAAGATGTGTAACAAAACACGACATGTTTCCATAGATAGGTTACTGATGGCAAGGTATATTGAATTGCAACTAATCAAAAACTGTCCATTCGTAGTATAAATCAATCATGAATGCCGTTCTCTTACTGGCTACTCTAATTTATCTCTTTTTTGTAGGTAATGATCATTACCTAGCAGTGTACGGTTGCTATCAAAGGCAGCCACTTAATGACTTCATTGCGTATTCAAAGTATCTGTGAAGAGGATTTAGTTTAAGGCTTGAGCCACACCCAGATTGTCTCCTCTGGGGGTTAGGGTTAGGGTAAGGATGATTTTCCCGATCTAGTCAAAGGGGAGTCTCTCCCTCCCTAGGGAAGCAAACCGCCGGGCCTCAGCTACAGTTTATTGTTTGCCCAGCACGAGATCCACTTGAAGCCTCTTCAAGTGTAACTCTCCTACAACGTAGCGCATAATAATGATAGAACTGAGAGAGTGAACAAGGCCCTTCCAGCCCTTCCACAGTAGCTGAACCACATACTTGAGTGGGAAGAAATTCAATTAGCGAGAAAAATCTTACTTTCTCTGCAGTTTGCAGCAAAGGTATGAAAATCAACCCGTACTCTTCTCAGCACATAAAGAACATCAGTAAAATAATTTGCACATCTAAGTTTGTGCACAGTGGCCACTTTAGAAACTGAATAGTCTAAGAAAAATTTGACACAGACATTTCATTAAATTTCACTACAATGTCTATAATTGTAATATTGTACTTATATACATATGCTGCTGACACTTAATCATACTTTTGTAAAAAATGTAAAATATTTCACTTGAAACTCTGCAACTAATTCCACTTTTTATTGCCTTACAATTTGCTTAATTTTCATTAAGAAAAATATACCACTTCAATTTATGAGGGCTTCCTAAGAGTTTTGGGGAGCAAGGGAACATGATCAGTTATGTCAAGGGAATGAGGGTTAGTTTTGGATTAATATTGGGAAAAACGAATGGTTCTACTACTAAAGGGAAAAAATAGAGAATAATGGAATTTACTAATAGAAACAAGGAAATAAAATCACCCAAGGAGGCCCTCATTTTAAATTTCTGAACTGCAGAACTCGGAAATACTGGTCTCACAGTTTCAACTTAAAACATTTATAAAAGCAAAAAAAATGTACAGTCAACTTTTCAAGTATTCCAGAGCTGAGCTGTAAAAAATAAATATATGTATAATTATCATAAGTTTTCTATAGCTATACAATTAAAAATCACAAAAAAAAGAAAGGAAAAATTGGCATATTCTTCCTCTTCTTTCTAGATCTCTGTTCATCCCCTTATGTATGAACGATGTCCCATCCTTCTCATTTATAGTGCCTATTAAACATTCCGGCTCAGGTTGTTTGAAAGGTGGATGTACTATTTCAAAAACAAGTGCGAGGGCTTCATCAGGTTTCCAAACGCGAGAAACCTTTGAAACCATGAGGCTGCAGGCCAAGTAGTTTTATTGTTTTTGAGCGTTTGGAAACTTGATGAAAACCAAAGCACAGGTTTTTGAAATTTCTCCTCTAACAAAGAAAATTAGTTTAAATTATCATTTGAATAAGTTTTCTCAGTTCAAATATCATATTTGAGGCGTGAAATGTGCATGTTCTTCAAAAAAGTGTGCATCATGTGCATGATCCTATCACCTAATTGCTGCTCTGTGACAATTTTTGAATATTCATCAATGCCACCTTGTTACCTAGCTGTTTGTCAGTTCTCAGCGAATACGTTGCTTTGCAAAGCAAATGGCAGAGTGCAGATTTAGACCTCCTATAACTAGCAAAGAAGAGGTAAAGTGCACATTTAGTCTGTTAAATGTCAGTGCCATTTTATGTCGGAAGTGTACAGCAAGGTTGAAAGCGAACCAAAAGACGATTGCCACCATTGAGCGAGAATTTAAATTTAGAAAAAGAATTATAGCCTTTTCTATTTCGGGGAGTTTAATAACTGTACTGTTACATTTAACGTCAGTGGTAAATAATTTAGGTTTAATGTTTGTTTCGTGAAATGTGTGATTGAATAAAGTTGTTTATCATCACGAGTGTGTTTTTCTTGCTTTATCAATATGCAGATCCGTGTTTGAAATTATTTCCAAACATGCTGTGGTTTTCAACTCATTTCTCATTCGGTTTCTAAACCCATCCACCTGACCAGAATAAGATGCTCTGGTTGGGTAAGAGCTGCATGAATAATTAATGAGTTTGAGAAGAGGTTATCTACTAGTCAAGATAAATCACTGGGCAGCAGATGGCATGGTTTAGGAACACTCATCAACTGGATCATGATTCATTTGTTGGATAGCAACAACTGGGACCTATTTGAAAACTAATTGCCATGAAAAGCATTCATTACCAAACATGGCCCATAAACTTCAATTAGTTAAACATTTAACTGTTTATAATTCACATCTAATGAAAGTACTACAGCCACTGTCACAGAAATTGAATTGCATCTCTTAATTACTAAAGAGTATTTACATGAGTACTTCTCCTTGTTTTAAATACTCTTTACTCAGTGTAAGGTGGTGGCATGTCTGATGAGTATGATGGCGGTGGAGTGACTGGTGTTGAATTGGCCCGTTGAGCTGAAAAAAAAATCAGGATTAGAAAAAATCAGAAACACTATTCAAAAAGAATGAGACTGTTATTTAGTAAACTTTAAATATTAAGAAATCTATAGAAGTTAGTGTACATACTTGATTAAATTCAGAAGAGGGTATGGGAGAAGAGGGTATGGCAAGCGGGGGAAGAGGGTATGGCGAGCGGGAGAAGAGGGTATGGCAAGCAGAAGAAGAGGGTATGGCGAGCGGGAGAAGAGGGTATGGCAAGCGGGGAAGAGGATATGACGAGCGGGAGAAGAGGGTATGGTGAGCGGGGGAAGAGGGTATGGCGAGCAGGAGAAGAGGGTATATATGGCGAGCAGGAAAAGAGGGTATGGCAAGCGGGAGAAGAGGGTATGGCAAGTGGGAGAACAGTGTCTGGGAAGCGGGACAACAGGGTATAGGAAGTGGGAGAACAGGGTATGGGAAGTGGGAGGACAGGGTATGGAAAGTGGGAGACCAGGGTATAGGAAGCAGGAGGTTCTGGGTCCCTGTACCCCCTTACTTAATATATCCAGAGCTGTTTAAGCTGTGTGTTCAACTGCAATGATCAATCATGTCTTTACAATATATCATCCCAAATGTTTTCTGCTGTTTGTTTATATAGCTGCATATTCAATTACTTTTGAGGTCTATGCTGTCCTGTCGCATTATCCACTTCATCTGGTGGCATTGGAGCTCCAGGGTCACCTGGACTGGGTAAATTGTCCATATCAGTCACACCAGTTACCATGACGACAAGCTTAGAATCCTCAGATGGATTTGAAATGTTTCTGTGCAAGTTAGCTGGTGGTGGTTCTTTAAGAACTGTCAATCAAAATGTTCCAAGGACTTTTTTTAGTCATGAGAACTGCAATACTGAGGAACTCCCTATAGATGGGGTACTAAAACAGAAATGTGCACGCCTTCACTATGCTTATCAATCACACATGGGGCGCTTTCCATTCGGCCAAAAATTCCGAGATTTCCGGTCCAAAACTGAATGGAACGGTAAAAATCCCGGGAAAAGTTTTCGAAAATTTAGGAATACGTTTTGAGTGCACCCTCTTTTCCGGAAAATCGGAATAACTGGAAAATTCCGTTCCATTCGACCATTCCTGCTCGGGCCTAGTTTCTCCGAGCCTGGAAATCGAATTCCACATGGCTGATGCAAAAGCTACTAAACATAATATTAGTGCTCTACCTGACAAACGACTGAAATATCTTTGTTTAACATCATTGCAGTGGATATGCCTCAACACGCTTTAGTGAGTACTGCGAAAATACCTGTGGGCTATGTGAAATGTGAGCATAACTGCCATGAACAGCTCGCTCGTCATTCGAAATCGACTCTTGAACTCGTCAGGAAAATAAAAAGGTATCGTACCCTAACTGTAGTCGTGGACTCCTTTTAAATTCTTACGATAAAAGTTATAATGTCACCCTCACCTAATACATGGTTTATTTCAACTTCAGCGTCGTCGATCGAGCAACCAGAAAGCGAGTAAACAAAGGTAAAAGAGTCCTCCGTTTGATTTCGTATTTTCACGCCAAACTTGGAACTTGATGACCATTGACCTGGAATGGGGTTAGTCCAAGGAACCGGAAAATACTGTTCCATTCGTCGCATGGAATACCCGGAATTTCAAACCGGAAAATTTTGTCGAATGGAAAGCGCCCATGAACTCTGCTCAAACAAAGCTGCTGTCAATCATCTGAGTGGACCTCTCACAAAACAGATGTTCACATCAAAAGGTTCAAAGCTCATATTTGAGGTTTGTGATTGATGGTTACATGTATATTTTGATCATTTTTGTTTGTTTCTTTTTTTTTCTTGAAGGGTCACCAAATGCTGTTGTAATTACGCAGTTGGCAGCAACAAAAAATGTAGTTGTTAGTTAAGTGAAAGGCACAAATAAAAACAAACAAAGAGAGATAGAGATAGTTTAATAATTAAGAAATTATGTTCGCTTTGACTTAAATTGTGTCAATGGCTTCAATGGAACACCATTAATTAAGCGATGCAGAAGTTGCTGTCATACATATTTTCGCATCCTTGTATATTATCTTTAGTTGGACTTTCCTGGGATGAATTAGCTGTCTCAAAATATATTTGTACTCCCCACTGGTTCTGTGGTTCGAACTCCCAAACTCAGTTTCAAAGCGTCTTTGAAACTGAACTGAAACGGCCAGCCGGAAATTGCACTAGTACGTTTGCCATCAATTTTAGTTTTCCTTAAGATCTGCACAAGGCCATTTCGAAGTTTTCTCGACTAACGCAGTGTCTAACGCGATTGACAGAGGAACAAGTAAGCTTACTTTTATCACAAAAGCATGATCAGTGACACATATTCTAAAAATAAGTTTAGCTTAAGCTTATTAAATATACGCAATTAAATATATAAACTTAGTATGCTAAAGCTTACTTCGTTCTTGCTTTTTTCTGTCGAATGTGGTAAGGATTATGTCCAGTAAGTGTTGCTGACCCGTGCATTTTTTTCCTATTGCATGACAGAAATGGTCAAAAGCCGTTGGGCCCTTGTCACTCAGAATATCCAAGAATTTTTCTTTCCTCCTCGTTGGTCCCCTTTCGGCTTCTATATCTTCCTGGTCGCGTCTATCGAACACGCGTTTGGAACGCAGATAACTCATGGTCTTTTCATATTGTAGTTTATCAACCAGTAGGTCTCTGAGCTCGATCAAAACTTCATTTTTTAAAGACCAGTACACTTCAGATTCCAGAGCGGAAGTCGAGATGTTCGCAGCCATATTGAAATGAAGCATGGAAGGGAAAATAAATCGGTACATTATAGGGTATCATATATGAGGTATCTATCGCTAGAGGTAGTCCGCTCTGCTAAGCTAACGAAGACTCAATTCCAAGATTGCCAAGATGGCGGGGAAGGCGGACAAATTTCAGTGAAGTTTCGTTGATTTTCTGAAAAAAAGCCAACTCATGGGCTTGCCTAATCTAACCCCGGAAGAAGAATACCTTCTCAAGAAGTTTGCTCTGTTAAAGAAAAAGGTAGACCTCAGTTTGTTACAGTTATAAAGATTTATCAGAGATTTATTCTCTACTTTTCTCTACCATATAATTTAGTTGTACTAGAAGGCGTACGTTTCTGTCTTGTTGTTGCAGAAGAAGGCGCTTCAAAAGTCGAAAGAGAAGACTGAAACTCCAGTTGTCGTCAAGACAGGAACAAAGCGGGGTCAGTGGTGAAGCCAGCATTATAGGCAAAGATTGTTTAGAAACAACAATATTACACATGATACACGTTTAATTGTTTACTACAGACTGTAGCCGTCTTATACGTTCTACAACGGCTACTTTCCTGTGTCTTTAAGTTTGCGATTGTGGAGAAATTTGACTGTATATCTGTGAATTTCCAAGGGAGTATGCCCTCAGACTCGCAAAAAGGATGTTACCTGTTTTCAGGTGTGAGAGCTGGACTTACCTTTTAAACTCCATAAACTGAAAGTTAACATGTATAAAATGTTTTCTTCAGATGCTCCAGCAGAAATTTCCCATGCTCCTGAAGATGCGAAAGAGATTGCTAAGAAGCTGATTGCTTCTGGGGTATGCAATATTGAATGTCTGGCTAAATAGACCAATTTCGATGTATTTAAATTCAGCCAGCTCAGCAAGTGCTATGATGCTACTACCGAAACAGGTAGACCGCGAATTCAAAGACAAGAGTGACAGTTGATTGTGGCGCCAAACGTTAACGATTTCGGTCATGTGACTTTACTTGTCAAATCGAAAAGCTGAACGCACATGGTCACATTCCTTTCTCCTTGCTGACTTCGCCTGTACAGCTTGTTGTTCGCACTTCGGAGTTTCGGAGTCAACCGGTTTTGTGGAAGCCCCAAATACTTCAACTGAAAGTTTTCTTTTCCATTCCGCAATGATGGAGTCTAAAATGCTTCCTCTTAAGCTTTCATGTATGGATTTCCCGCGAATTAGGGTTCGCCTTTTGCAGTTTACAGAATACGTCATTGTTAAATCACACACTGGAAAGTGACCACATGCATTCACCTTTTTCTTGTGAGAAACAAAGCCACGTGACCAAAATCGTAGACGTTTGCCGCCGAAGTCAACCGCCACGCTTGTCTTTGAATTCGCAGTCTACCTGTTTCGGTAGTATTATTAGTCTTGTGGTGACCCCCAACATTCCTTGTGTGACATTTCTAGAACACTCTTGCGTTATCAAGTGACATTCAGTTCTTAGAGGGGGATTTAGCTCTTCTGTTCAATTGTAAACATGTGCCCTTTGAGCAAGCTGTTGTGGTTCGCGTGTTCTGTTTTTAGCAGAATAAAGAAGGTTAACTCTTATATTAGCGTTCGTCTATTGTGAACACTAAAGTCTTGTTAAAGGAGGTCAGTCCTGGTATGTTGACTTGCCGTTATTTTGGCTAGAAACAAAGTTATCTCTAAATTGAGCGAAAACTGAAAATAATAGTTGGCCAAGATAGAAAAACACCAAAGAGATAGCAATTATCTTAATGGAACAGGGATAGAGAATGTAAACACAGATTACAAACAATTATCTCGAAACATTCAGGCTAAACTTTTCAAGATGCACAAACCACGACATAGCTGGGCCGTTAAATTGCTGCTGATGGTATTGTTTTGAATTACACTATAAGGGTTCTAGAATCTACTGGGAATTATTAATCTACTATCATGCCTCCCACATGGATAGCCAGTTTTGATTTGTATTGAAGCAGTTACTGTTTAACATTGTAAAATGATATAACTTTTGATGGAACCCCTTGGATTTCTCATGACTAAGCTACTTAAATTTTTGTGTTGAAGGGTTCTTGCTTCTTGGGAATAATCACAATGCTCATGTTTTTCCTGTAGGAAGTGAAGATTAAAAAGACCCTGTCCACAGGGAATTTAAAAGGGCAAAAGGTGGAGAAAGAAGGCCTAAGGTACTTTTATCACTCAATCAGCACTATTTTATTTATCATGTTGCCAGTTTATTAATGGCTTAACTGGCAGTGGTTCTCATCAACCTCATTATTATTATTAATAATATTCAAGTTGCATGAGATATTAAGTATTGTGAGCAGGGCGCGACGAAAGTGCTGTCCGATAGCCCAGGACTAGTGGAATTACTTGTCAGGCTAGCGTTTTCTTATCGTAGCTTGCCCGACGGGCAAGCACCATTGGTTCCTCTTTTCTGTACCGAAAAGTGTGTACTAGTAGAAAGCTCCTGAGAGAAAATGATAACGTTATAATTACAAATTATCGCAGCGTCACAACATCTTTCGCCGTGTTTTAGTTGCGTCTGCAAATAACGTCATGATTTTTTTCTGCTTACATAAGCCACTGAAATATATTTTTTGAAATGACAATATTTGCCGACTGACAGAGTGCAGTGCGAGACAATCAGTCTAATTAAGTTCCAGCCAAGTCACGGTGCAGTGGATTTTCTCGGAAATTTAGGTGTGTTTCGTTGGGAAAATCTAAATCCGGAATTCTTGTTTCTATTTTAAAGCTGTCAAGTCATTATTAAAACAAAAAAGGCCCACTTCGTGTAAAATTAAAAAACAAGAAAAAACTCGCTTAAAGGAAAGCTAGCAGACCTGGCGCCGTTATCATCTGATAAAAAAATAAAAACAAAACACGCAACTCGAGTAATTTACAGCGGTAATCAATCACATGCCACCTTCAGCGCAAAAAAGGTCTAGAAAAAAACCCTTAAGTTTTGGTGGACGTCAATCATCCCCGCCTTCTTGCCGACTGTATGTAACAAACAAGCTTTCATTTTTAAATTGTTCACAATTGGATGGTAACAAAAGCACTAGGTTTTTTTTAATTACAGTTTTTCTATTGTAATGCTCATCAGTGTTTTTCATTTTTTCCTTTATCAGGGTTGCCACTCATTAGAACCCAAAAAATTCCCTGACTTTTCCCTGATTTTTCACTGACCTCAAAACAATTTTCAGTGACCTTGCATTAGGCGAAGTATGGAATAAGCGATGAAAACAGTGTTTGACAGACTACACCACGTTCCACCACGTTTTGATAAATGGCCGAAGGAAAACACTGGTTCCCAAGCTTCTTCCGATTTCTCTTCCTTATTTGGAAGAAGGCATTCACAACGAAAGCCACTTAAAAAAAACCCTTGAGTTTTGGTGGACATCAATCATCCCTGCCTCCTTGCCGACTGTATGTAACAAACAAGCTTTCATTTTTAAGTTGTTCACAATTGGATGGTAACAAAAGCACTAGGTTTTTTTAATTACAGTTTTTCTATTGTAATGTTCATCAGTGTTTTTCATTTTTCCTTTATCAAAGTTGCCACTCATTAGAACCCAAAAAATTCCCTGACTTTTCCCTGATTTTTCACTGACCTCAAAACAATTTTCAGTGACCTTGCATTAGGCGAAGTATGGAATAAGCGATGAAAACAGTGTTTGAAAGACTACACCACGTTCCACCACGTTTTGATAAATGGCCGAAGGAAAACACTGGTTCCCAAGCTTCATCCGATTTCTCTTCCTTATTTGGAAGAAGGCATTCACAACGAAAGCCACTGACCGAAAAACCCGGCATTTGAACGCATAACTCGATCAACTACAACTTCTTTTTTCCGAATGAAAATGTCTTCATAAACTTCACAAAACCCGAAAACAAAATTCCCTGACTTTTCACTGACTTTGACAAGAACTGAGATTTTCCCTGACCTTTTGCAAATTACCCTGACTTTTCCCTGATCTTGAAAAATTTTTGATTTTCCCTGACTTTTCCCTGACCGTGGCAACCCTGTTTATTGCTTGGTATAGTAAAACAAAACATAAAGGGCACGACCTCCTGTGAGAAATATTTGAAATAATCACCTTACCTCGAATAATCGCCCCCCTCTGATGCGAAAATAGAAATATTCCCCCCCGGTTATTATTCGAGGAAATACGGTAATACTATGCAGAATTTACCTGAAAAAATTAAGTGAAACCTTGCAGCGGTCCACTCGTGAAAATAATCATCTTACTTTCGGCACGTACGGCTGGCTCACTAACTACATCCTTGAATCTGATCAAATGAAAATGTTTAATTTCGGGCTAGCTCCTCAGACCTTCGGGCTAGTAACATCAAGTAACAGCTTGCCCAAAGGGCAACCTTATCTTTTCATTTTCGTCTCACCCTGTGTGAGTGTAACTAATGTGCGAGCCTGTGAGCTGGAGCTGCAGGCTCTGAGCCTATTTTTGCAAGCCACTGCATTTTTTTTTCTGTTTTTTTTTTTTTTTTTTTTTTTTAAGTTTTTAATTTGATGTTAACCTATTACTCAGGAAATGCTGTCCTTGACAGAAGAAACAAAACTTTTTTGTTTTCTTTTGTGTGTGAAATTTTGCCCAAGTAGCTTTTCCATCTGTATCAAAACAGACTTTTCAGGTCAGTTCAAAATTTCAGATGCATGAAATTTTGAGTTTCCCGTGCAAATTTTTGTATCAAAATGCCAATTATGTAAAATTGACTAACATTCAAATATGAACAGGGAAACATTCATGTGACAAGCACTACCACAAAATATTCATAATTTTTTTTTTGACTACAGTTGTCTGTTCTTTTGTCTCCCCAGAAATCAGGCTCTTCAAAAGACATGTATTTTTTCAATTGTTCCCCTGTAAAATCGAAGGACTGGATGACTGGTTATTTTGAGAAATTCAAAAGTTTTCGGAATAAAACCCATCAGCCCGGCCCAGTGAAAGACAGTACAAAATAATTTTAGTAGTGTACAAATTATTAATATAGTTTTGTTCACTGCAGGAGTTTCAGCAGCAAATGACATCAAACAGAAATGAGCAACAGGTAAAGCAATTTAAGGCTAGTGAATGATAATAATTAGTCATTATTTTACAACTGTCTATCATAAATTGTGCAAACAACATGTCATGTCAGTGACAGTCAATTATTTATTAGCAGTAAATATTCATAATCTCAGTTATCTGGAACACATCTTGGACTGCAAGGTAAAGGGAATAAACAGTGTTTTGTTGTCATTTCAGGCTCGTGCTGCAGCAATGAAGAATCTATACGAAAGGCAAGGCATTTCATTGAACTTACAGTACTGTGCAGCTAGAAATTTATATTCAATTGCCAATGACAAACTGTTTAGAAACATCATTCTATAGTACTATAATTTTATTGTAAGATTATTTTACGATGTAGGTTCAACTGTTGTGAATATTTTTTTGTTCTTGGTTTGTATCTTGTATTTTTTTTAGTTTTGTGCCCTCTTCGGCTGCTCAAAACAGACGCTTTTCTGAAGGTATGCAGTGTTTTTCTGTGATGTTTGAAATTTGTGCATCTGCACATCAATCTATCGTAAATTATCCTTTCTTTAGTTACATGAAGTCAGTCAGTCATCCAGTCGGTCATTCGGTTAATTGGTCTGGTTCGTCAGTCAGTTGGTCAGTCGGTCAGTCTGTTGGGTAGTCATTCATCCATCCATCCATCCATCCATCCATCCATCCATTCGAATGCCTTCTAGCGACTTATTGAGTAAACTTGGCTGGCCCAGTCTTAACCCTTTAGTGCCCAAGGGGCCTCCCTTTGACGGGTAAAATCGTCTGGCGTTAGACAGAGTCAAATCTATAAGTCACTATTGGGCATTAAAGGGTTAAAGGAGAGAGTCTTTTAACCCTTTAGTGCCCAAGGGGCCTCCCTTTGACGAGTAAAATCGTCTGGCGTTAGACAGAGTAAAATCTATAAATCACTATTGGGCATTAAAGGGTTAAAGAGAGGAGAAACAAACAAAAAGCCCTCATAATGTTTAAAATTATGAATGGTATAACTCCAGCGTATTTAGAAGATATGTTTATGAGAAATATCGGGAGATTGGTTTGTAATCTAAGGATCTCAAGACGTAATCTAGCCCTACCGGCAGTTAAAACCGATTACTACCAGAACAGTTTTGCTTATACTGGGGCAAAAACCTGGCATGCCTTACCTGATGAAATGAAATACGAAAAATCTGTGAGAGCTTTTAAACGCAAATTAGAATCTCTCAATCTCTCTCTTGACTTTTAGTAATACACTTAAGTTGTAAAATTCATTTATTTAATATATTGATGTAAACCTGTACATATATTTTAAAATGTAAGTAATAGTTATTTGAACGGCTTTTGTGAAGAACAAAAGTGCAATGTTTTGTAATTTTTGATCAAAATCACCGTGGATAAATAAAGTTTTCCTATCCTATCCTATCCTATCCTATCCTATCCTATCCTATCCTATCCATCCATCCATCCAGTCAGTCAGTCAGGCAGGCAGTCAGTCAGTCAGTCAGTCAGTCAGTCAGTCAGTCAGTCAGTCAGTTTGTCAGTCAGTCAGTCAGTCAGTCAGTCTGTCTGTCTGTCGGTCTGTCTGTCGGTCTGTCTGTTCTCTGTAAGTTAGTTAGTCTGTCAGCCAGATAGACACTTTGTCTGCCTATCCAATTGATCCTTTCATCCTTTCATCCATCCATCTATCCATCCATCCATCCTTCAGGCAGGCAGGCAGGCAGGCAGGCAGGCAGGCAGGCAGGCAGGCAGGCAGGCAGGCAGGCAGGCAGGCAGTCAGTCAGTCAGTCAGTCAGTCAGTCAGTCAGTCAGTCAGTCAGTCAGTCAGTCAGTCAGTCAGTCAGTCAGTCAGTCAGTCAGTCAGTCAGTCAGTCCAGCCATCTACATGTATGCATCTGTCTGTTAGTCTATCTTGCCACCCACCTGCTTGTCAAATTGTCAGTCTGTTGACCTGCTGCCTGCCTGCTCTTCTGCCTGACTGTCTGTATTCCATGAGTCCTTGATGATCAAGTTTAAAACCATTCAATAATTTGCTCTTGGTGGTGCTGCTCTTGGTAAATCTAGAAAATAGATGTGTTGACTTGTCTGCATGCTAACATTTTTATAATAGAGTTTATTATTAAAAAGCACAACGTAAACTTATTATTAAAAAGCTTCATACTAGGTTAAAAATATTCATTTGTTAAATTGTTACTTCCAACTGTAGGGCAAGGGTCTAGTAGAAGAAGTTGGTCTGACGAACCAAGAAAGGTACATTGTCTGTTTATCTTAAAATACAATTCTGCACAGTTTGTCTATGTATAGTTAAACCTTCCATAACCGGCCACCCAACATGTGGTCGCTAATGGAAGGTGGTCCCTTATGAGAGTTTAGATTATGTTGGGTCAAACTGTTTCTTTATTAGCATATGATAACTGTGGAGACTTGCCCCATGTACCAATGTCAATGCAATGTTTTATTAATGTTAAAAGTCAATTTCCAGAAAAAAATCTTGTTCTCCCCATTGAGAAATTTCCATGTCTTGTACTAAACAGGAGTACGACAATGTTAGAACACCTTATTATCCAAATTCCTCTTCATTATGGTCATTTATGGGGGTTAAAACCAAAAGAAACTTTCAAACTTCTAGCTCTAAAAGTGGTCACAGTTTCTTACGAGAGGTGGTCGCTTAAAATAGGTTCTAAATATACACTTGTAGTGATTTCACTTGGAAACTTTTGGTATTTTGGAGAACAGGTTACTGAGGAGAGGTGTTCGCAGCCAGAGGCTCGACTGTACAGTATTATTCTCTCTGTCGTATTTGGGACTGGGAAAAGAGAGGAAAAAGCTATGGAACACATGATTGCCTGCATATCTCATTTCAATAATGGAAAATGAACTAAAAATGAAAAATAAATAAAATAAAATCTTCTTTTCCCCTAGGGTAACACCATCTATGTAAAAGGGTGTGGACTAACAGAAAAAATCCTTCAAGAATCATTTACTAAATATGGTGAGTTAGTAGATGGAGCATACCAAAAGGGTACCTTTTCTTGTGTTGATATGGCAGAAAAGCATCTGTCAGCTCTGAAAAGTGTATCAAAATTGATCCTTTCTGAATTAGTGTCACATTTAGGAGACCCAACTAGAAGGTTTATTTAGTACATTACTTTAAAACAAGCATGCAAAGTTTGATTGTCGGGGGAGTGGGGATTCTTGTCAGAAATTTTGAATTAACTCCTAAAGGAGACCAATAATTGGCGTGACCTGGGCAGGATTTTTTGAGCCATAAAAGAGACCGTGTTCAAAGCTTAGCATATTAAAGTGGTACTATGATCAACATACAGTATGGGCTACATATGACAGTGTTAATTCCCCAGAATACCCTAAGTGAGACCAAAAATCTGAAATTACTTCCCTAACCAAGACATTGAGCATCCCCACCCCTTTCATATGAAATCCCCCCCCCAAGCTTTGATTTTGCTAGCAATACATTCATCTATTGCAGGTAAAGTACAAAAAGTCAACTTTGAAAAGGAGAAGAGGTAAATTAATTTACTTCAATAGTAAGTTTACAACAGTAATTGTGATTTTATACTAGCTTAACTGCCGATCTCAAAATAAAAATTCTCAATGACTACATTAGATTATTACTTATTACTGCAAAGTGTGAGAATTTGACAGTGCATTAAATAGACTTTTGCTAAGAAATGTTGTTATTTTATTCTCCTTTCCTCCTGAAAATTTAAATGTACTAATTTGTGGGGAGAAACTGATGGTTAATCTTAAGATTGTAAACATTTTTTTCTTAGCCAGGGCTTTGTAACATTTGATTCCTGTGAAGCAGCAGAAGAAGCCATAAAGGAGGTAAATGAACATGAAGATTATTGCACTTCATACGCTTGTGCTTTTTAGTACCTGCCTGAAATAAAACTAGAAGATTTAGTACATTTGAAAAGAGATACATGTATGCAGATGTAGTGCATTTTGAAATGACAAATATAAAGCTACCTGGACTAACTTTTAATAACAGAAAATATTCAATGAGCAAACAAGACAACAAATTTTGTACTTTCATTAACCAGAAAGACCCATTCACATAATATTACTTCAGTTAAGTCAGCATACGAGCTAAGTGGCCATCCTTGTGGCGCTTATTTTGTATTCCTCTAGATAGCATGAAGCAAGGAGGAATATTTCTATTCTCTCCCTGGATGGGATGCTAGTCGTTTGCATGGTTACCCCATGTAATTAAGGGCCCATTAACTGATTCATGCACACGCTCGTGTGCGTTGCTAAGGAGATGAAATTCACTTCCGGTTACTTACGTCAGCCTGCGCGCGGTAAATAAAAAAACTCACTAAATTAAGGTCCGGTAATACGGGCAACATTTTTCTTCAACTTGTCTCGCAACATTGTTGCGGTGCAAGTTGAAACCCTCTGTTGCGCGTATTACCGCCTTTATGACCAACTTGTCTCGCAGCAAAATACAGTCTTGCAAGTCTGCAAAATTCTACACGTATAATTGGTCAATCGTGTGGAAAAGATGGCGCCTTCTTTCATATGATTTTGCTCTCCGACGAAGTTCCACTTCGACCTCTGGCCGTCTTTTTTCTTTTTAATTTTCCGTGCCAGCGAAGTGCTGTCAATTTGAAAGTCAGTGTCGTTTCAGACGGATAGCCGAAAAATTGTGATTTTCCGACAGTTCTTCCACGTTTGCTGCTTGCATTGTATTGAAGGGACAAACGAGGTGTTCCAAGGACTATGATAGTCCTCAAGGTCGTTTTAAAGGGCAAATTGATGACTTTCCGAGAGTTACTGGTCTATCTAGCATTCAGGCTTGGCCCCGGGCACTTCTTCACTGTCCACCATGTTTTTATTTTATTTGCCGCGCTTCACGACGGCCAATCACAAGGGTTAAATTCAAATTTGTTGCGAGACAAGTTGTAGCTTCAGTGGTAATACGAGCAGGAAAACTGGAATTTGTTGCAGAAAGTAGAACTCTAGTCTACTTTACGCAACACGTTGCCTCAACTTGCAACACTGTATTTTGTTGCGAGACAAGCTGGTCACAACGTGGTAATCGGGTAACAATGTGTTTCAACTTGCAATGCAACAATGTTGCGAGACAAGTTGAAGAAAAATGTTGCCCGTATTACCGGACTCTAACTTGCAGATTTTTTATTATTTTTAATTGTTCCTCTGATCTCTAATAATACAGTATTGTTATTCAAAAGGAAAAATAAACCTACGATACAAGTTTACGACACTTAAATTAATTTACAAAAAAAGTGTGCAGGCAAAGACAAACAAGAGAAAAACAAGAGCAAAAGAAAGAGAGAAACTAACTCCATGTAGCTTTGCTTGATCTTAACGAAGTGCACTGGTAAATGCAGTGTAAATTGCGCATAGGCAATAACGATGACCGCTCCGTTGTGCCTAGCGAAGTTAAATTAACTGTGGCGACCTAATATTAAACCAGTGGCCCGTTTCTCGAAGCTCCCGGTAATTAAGCTGTTTTGTTTCCATTAAGAATGGGAGTTTCAAAAGTTTTGAAACGGTGCAGTAAAGTTATTAGCTAAAGAAACAAAATAGACTTCATTAGAGGTCAGAACACACCCTACTTTTCTCTGGACTTTGATTTCAAAATATGATTTCAGGCTCGTTAAGTTACCGGGACTTTCGAGAAACAGGCCCCAGAGCTATTAATCAAATACCAAACACTCGTGATGGCGTTAATGGGGGAACACTGCCTTGCGTTTGGTTAGCCCATGCGACTTCCGGCGATAGCGTGACAAATAACCTCACTTATCTCCCCAGCACTACGAGCTGAATGACAGACAGCACGTGCTGGATCGGACCATAGTTAGTTTCATAGTTTCCCCTCGACTAACTATGATCGGACAAGAGTATCGGGATCTCTGAGTATCGGTTAGCAAGCGATGCTCAAAGGCGATGTAAAATCAACAAGCTTGGTGGAAGTCGCTGTGCAGACTTAACCGCACTACACAGGAGTGACCCTTGTTTATTGTGTCAGTAGGAATACATAACCAACCTCTTCTCTAAAGGAAGGGAGGGAGGGAAAATTAAAGGATAGATTTACAGCAAGTAATAGCTACGTTGCTTAGACGATCTCAAAATGGACTCTGAACAGTTGTTTGAGGTTTCATATGGAGACGTTTGTCTGCCAGTAAGCCAGTGGAAAATGCTGTACTACCGAACAGCTTACCCTAGTACGAGCAACATCTTAGACATGAATAGTGCTTTACTGCTTTTGCACTAATGCTATGGTTCGTTGTAAAGTACTGAAGGTAACAAAGCTACAATGTTTCAGGTTTAGCTACAATGGAGCTTACAGTTTGCTGACCTTCGAATGCAACTGCTCAATAGCTCTATAGAAAGCGATGCCGCCATGAACGGCTCATTGAGAACGTAGGTCACTTTACTGGCGTGACAGTAAAATCTCATTTATCAACCCAGTTGATAAAACCAAATTATCTTGTAATACTCCCACCGACGCAGCACCACAGTTTCTTTAGAAACTTACCCCTAACTTCATATATATAATGGCCGCACTTCCGGTTTGTTAAATGCTAAAGGAAATGCGGTACATGTAGAAGTGTTGACTTATGTGCTTCTGTGTCACTGTCAGATGAACGGCTTGATGGTTGATGGTGTGATTATCAAAGTGGCTCTATCAAGAAGACAACCAAACATGGGAGATGCACAAGGTTATCATCGAAGACCCGGATTAGGAAGTAGAGGCAAGGAGTTATTTTACGTTTACACAATGAAATTAAAATGCAATATAAAAATCAGACTGTCGGATGATCCGATAGTTTGGTCATTTCACGTTGTTGATACTGTATGCAGTGGACCAGCGACAGCAATGAACTATATTACCCGTTGAGCGAAATCTTCGTCGCCTTTGTCATTGTTCGGCTAATTTAACATCCAGCTTTAACAGATTCATCGCTGAACACTGTTGGGCGGTATGAAACTCTTAAGAGACAAGTTTATCTGACTTTAAAAAGTACAAATATACTGAATTTCCCCAGAGAGTACATTAACGACTTCAGATTACTAACAAGATCCTGAAGGCGTAGTTGCCTTTTGGTGTATCTCTCAGGGACATAAACAAGTCTTAACAAGAATTTTTACCATCCATTTTATTTGTTACAAGTTAGTTATTTTCTTCACAACTGTATTCAACTGTCGAGGCTTCCTGGTTTGTAATGCGAGAAGTGTAAAGTGTTACAGCCATAAAGAATGCTATTTTGTGTTTTGCAGATTCTAGAGGACACAGTGCAGGCCTTCAGTCACAGGAGGCAAGGGAAATTGTTTCGTACGATGACCTGTAGATTAGGGAGTTTAAGAAACCACGACGACAACGCTGAAGACAACGTCGATTAAAAAAATGAGCTTTTATTTTACGTACGAATCTCGCGATACCTTTAAGTCATATGGTTTGTTTCTCACTGTCAAAATTATCTCAAAACTGGATATAGAACACAGCGTTAAATTCGAAATAGAAACTTAGAAATTTAGCCGTCGTGGTTCACGTTCTCCAGACAACGCAGAATTTCGTCATTTCACGTTGTTTTGCAAAGGATGGCAAAGAAATGAACCAAGAATTATAACGCACTTGCACAGCTATTGTTCTGCTCATTAAACCTTTTGTTTAGCGACGTTGCTGTTGCCGTCGTTCCCGTCGTGGTTTTCTTAGGGCCTCTTCATATGAGCCTGGTAAGCGGGCTGGCTCGGCTACCGGGGCGAAGTCTGTGGTGTGTTCATATGGGAAATTTCAGCCCCGTCGACCGGGATGAATTCAAGAAACACAACCAAAATGGTGGAACATAAACTTATATTCTTCGCGACTGTCATAGCTTTGTGGACCCTTGTAATTTTATTAATAAACCTATTTCGCGTACTCCTGAAGTGGAAATACATACAAGACCAAAATTGTGCCATTTTGGCCGCTATCTGATGAAAGCGAAGCTATTTTGTCTAAAATGTTTCGTCCCGGTCACCGGGCTAGAGTGTTCATATGGGAAAATTTTCATCTTGGTTACCGAGATCTCGGTCGCAAAAACCGAGATCTCGGTAACCGGGCCAGCCCAGCCTCTCATATGAACACTTCGATATTTTTACAAAGAAAAGAGTGGCCAGGCGAGATCTCGGAAACCGAGCCAGCCCGGTTGACCGGGCTCATATCAAGAGGCCCTTAACTCCCAAACTTAATTGAATGGAGGAAGGATTTGTTACATAGCTTACACGATTCCGGCTGAAGAAGCTTCCTTCACTGTATACAAATTTATTATTGTTTGGTGGATTGTATAACTTAATGTGTCAAGTTCATAGTGCTCGCCTGGTTTCTAGACTGGCCGGCACTCCTTCTGAAATGTAAACTACAGTTATGTGTATATAAAGTCAGCAGCAGTTTATTTGGAATTGTAAGTTATATTAAAAAGTCATCAGAGTATAAACCTTGCGCGAAGTTCCCAAGAGAGAACCGTTAACACTTAGTTCCGAGAACGTGTATGTAAGATAAATATTCCAGTCTGAACTCGATATCATTGGTTTGGAATTTCCGCCCCTGTCTCTCTCGTGTCTTGTTTCTCATGCCATCTTTGTCGTCTCTCGTTATTTTGATTCGTGCCTCTCGTTTTTTTTGCGCCTCACTTGTGATTCGTGATTGCCCTATCTCTTGTGCAACTCGTCTCTCGCTTTCGAGTCTTGCTGTATAACATGCATGTAGTAGTAAATAGTGGTAAATCATACATTTAATAAACATTTATTTCAAAAACGAATCTTAAAAGGTGTTATTATTGATTTCAATGTCCCTTGCAAGCCTTGGTAAGGTGAGATCGGCCGGTTAAAGTTCATCAACTGGGTACTGTAAAAAGTATAAAATTTCTTGGTTTGTTATAGTAGTTAGATATGAATTTTACTGATTTTATCTTCGAGTGTTCAACTCGATATCTCACTCGTTCGCTGCGCTCACTCGTGAGCTGTTTAGTTGAACACGAGAGGATAAAATTCATATCCACAAGAGGGCATGTAATCTGTTTTATTACATAAATATACTAATGACGACGTTTCTGACGATTTTCCGAAGATTTCCGAGGATTTTCCAAAATTGTTTTGAAGGTAAAGCGAACGTTTACGAACATTTTCGGGACATTTTTCGAAGATTTCCGAGGAGGCATCGATGATGTTTCGATCATACAGCAACATATCTAAGTACCTTTTAAGGGATTTTGTAACCAAAGCAATGGTGATCATTTTAGTAACTATGGCAACACCAATATCCTCACATGTGAAAGATAAAAATAGTATCTTCACTGCGTGCGATGAAGATATGATTTTTAGTAAAAGGAGAAATCCTGGTATTTTACAGGTGTTTATGTAATGATAATTTACTAGATCACATGCAGGATTCGTAAGAGAACTGGGTCAGAGGCTTAAGTCCAGGATTTGGCGCCGAACTTGACGTCGAACACCTACAGAAGTAGACGAAAGCTCTAAGGTTATTCCTCACATTTGCACTGCGCATAATTTATGGCGTCATTTAGCAGTGATTTAGCGCGCCCGCGTGCACGCGCATATTGAAACATGGCGGATTTGCCTTGATATTGAGCTCTGTCAGTTGGGAAATGGCTATAGCTCACCAACGAGCACGGGCACCCCACTTTTTTTTCAGTCATTGTAATCAACTTATTAGAAACTTTGCTTGAGGAAAGCCTAATCTGATTTCTATTGCTGAAAATTGAATAAATAACGAAAATAGCAGGTAAACTGTGGTTTTTCTATTTTGCCCTATGGTAACCATGTCAAGAAATTTGGTTGAAATTTTAAACAATTAAGAAGTCAGCTTTCTGTCTAAATCAAACTTAAAAAGTTTATTTGTGTCCGACACAATGCATTGACTCCAGTTTAATGCGTGTTCTCATGAGTCTGGGTCACAAAAATTTACAATTACTTAATGAGCATGGGCACCGCCCTTTTTTATTTCAAAATAGAAGTTCTCATATGACAAATATCCAGTGGGCAAAGTTTGAACGGAAATCTATTGTCAGTTTTATTTCAGGGGAAGTACCTTAAGTTTACTTTCTTTCCTCGAGATACACAGCTGAAGCTTTTATGAACCACAGTATCTATCTATCTAGTCAACTGACTATATGAATTTAGACTCTACTTACAATAACTCATAATCGTATAAGCTATGAAGTTTATCGTAGATTTGCACCGGATGCTAGACTGCATTCATCGTTTAATCCGATTTAACCAAAATGGCTTCACAGTGAGGGTGGCAGTCGTCAAGTCCACAAAGTTCACTTACTTTCGTTCGAGTGAAATTTTGAACGCAATTTTCTCGGCGAGAAGTGTTCTTATTTTTGGTTCAATCAAATGGGAGACTTCAGACTTGGTGAATAGACAGCTTTCTATTAATTTCTTTCAGTCTCTTCCACAACTCAGAACAGAGGATCCTACTTTTTTGTTGGTTTGTTATTTTTGTTTTCATGATCTTAAACTCCGGTCAGACAACGTGACCGCAACGGGCGGAAATCCGTCTGGGTAGAGGCTACTCTTTTCAGATGATTTTCACATTTCTTTTTATCTAAATCTTATCTCTCACGCGATGTTCAAAGTCCGACCCAAAATTTTCCTCATTGATGAACACGTGTAGTGTCTAAATTTTAAGCAAGACCCTTCATGAATATATCCCTTATAGAGCCACTCTATCAGTAGGTGATTTTAGGGCCGAATCTCAAGGCCTTTCTCGGTAGGGGAAGAATTGAAGTCTGCTTGTCTTGGTTACCTAGAGCGCTGCGGCATTCCCTCATTTTTTGTCAGGGTTAGGTTGGTTGTCACTCGAGCGACCACGAGCGAACGCAAAATTAAGTTGACACAAAGGGGGGCGCGCTGATCTACTCGCCTTATCCTAGGTTCTCTTACTCATAATGTTCTATCAGAAATGGACAAACTATTTATACGGAAAAACAAAAATAAATTATTGCAGCTACTTGGATACTTAATACAGAGATCAGTCCAAACGTCATTGATGACTGAAAATAAGGAGAAAAAACACACTCGACTTATAATACAACGTTTAAAATACGAGCTGAGTGTAACAGATAAATTACTATGTACATCTTCGCGTGCAAAATGTCTTCGTTCAAACCAAATCAATGACACGCCTTGTCAGTTCTTTCTTGGTATAGGATTTACAATGATACTTTCAATACACTCAAACACAGTGTGGATATCCTGATCAGCGTTAATGTGCTGCCCAGACTCCTCGTAAAACTCCGCGATCTCCTCTATATAGGCCTGGTAATCAGCGATGCGGGAGTTAACCGCTGATTCGACGTCTTTCGCGCTCTGCCAGGAAGTAACAAAATACAATGCGAGTAAGTAAGTAAACGGTACACTGTTCGAGGTTATGACAGACATGAAAACGAGAAATTTTCTTCACTAACCGTTTGTAACCTCTGTTTCACTTCATTTGTTCGAGGCGGGTTGTAAATCAGATGGTATCTAAAGAGATCAGGAAATCACATTGTAATGTTCAGAGCGAACAATTGAGACCTTAGATAGGAAATGCACATGGAAACATACATTTGTTGGTCGCCAGTGACCACACCATCCATAAATTTCGCTCCTTCACCCCTACCCAACCCCATCCTACAACGCATCTTCCCTAATTATTTTTCTTCCTGTTTTTCTTCACCCGAAGAAATCCTCAGTCCCGCACCTCAGTCAAGTCATCAGTTCACCGCTGGTTTGACCCAGGGCTTTCCGCCCTGGAAACGACGTTACTGGTTTTACGGGTTTGAGTCAACTGATTACAAACTTCGATCAGCTGTGTTTTCTCTATGAAGTAAACTGTCCTGTTTGCACAACAAACTGAGGCACAATAGAGATAGCACTAAAATTATCCACAGTGTATAGCAAAGTATCTCTTCAACCTACCTTTCACCAGTAACAGGGTCCACACTTCGCAAGGTCATTCGTTCGAGAATGGTGTCTGTTGGCGCATCCATAAAGATCACCCTGAAACATATATAAACATTGTATAAACATGATCAATGGTGCTCGTAGTGTAAAATCTTCACGTCTACCATTTTTCAGACTATATTTTCGCAACTGCGTATTATGCCCACGTAGCTGCGAGGATTCTCTCCGATCACGTCTAAATCTCTCTTCCGTAGTTCTAATATACGAAGTTTCTTCAATTCCCTGATATTGGCGAAAGAGTTTTAAGGTGTGCCCTACATTGATCCACAAACAACCTTTTCATGAGTCAACCTTGATTTGAAAATGTTCTCATGAGTCTCTCTTGATTTGATAAATGAAAATCTTAAAAGGAATTGACAGTTGAGAGCAACAGGTCGTTGGGAAATCGAACACGTAACGCTACCACTAAGTACTGCAACATCGATTCCAGCTCTGGGAGGTTATGATCGGTCAATGAATGGGAACCAATGCGTGTTTAACAGTGCTCGTACAATCTTCTAACTAGAATTACTGTTCACAATCGGGCGATTTTACAAGAATTTTCAATGGCCGTTTGTTCTTTGTACTGCACAGGATGAGTCATAAGCTAGCAAGCTGTTTGTCTTTACCTGTTAGGTTCGTATCCAGCTTTTGTGAGTGTCTCCGCCTGTTCCCTTGTTTTGGGAAAACCGTGTATTACCCAGCCTTTAGTCACAGCGTCTAACTGAGCCAGGCGACTCTGTAGTAACTGTAGAACCAAGTCATCAGGTACTGCAATAAAACAACAAAAAATATAGCGTTAAAAAGACTGCAGTGTCTCTTTCTACCCAGTAGTTGTTAGAGCAACAATGCTACACGTTTGCTGGGGTCTCACAAAATGCTTGGGCTGTATTTCCAGAGGGAATAGCCGTAAGACTTACTCCTAGATACTTCATGTTAAAGAGACTCAGTCACGGCATCTTGAGTTATTTTGGCGAGGCTGAAAAGTACCTTTAAATGAAAGACAATCTGCAAATAATTTTAATTTACTCAAGATAGAAAAATACCAGAGAGATAATAATAAACCATAAAGGAACAAGGATGGTTAAGGATGGAGAAGATTAACACGGATTACAAACGACGAAGTCAACTCAAAAGATGCACAGACCGTCACATAGATCCTTTAAGGAAACGACTTAGAGTATTGCTGTCTTCCTGTAAGCCACTAGCCTCCGAAAAGCTTCCTTTTCATATTATTATTAAGCCGCGTTCGTATGGGATCAATCCGGAATAAGAAAAAGTTGGAATAATGCGAGCAAAGGGCGTTTGTTTGGGAGGTATTTCTCATTCCGGAATACCTGGATTCCATTCCGGCTATCTGCTCCCAGGATCAGAAATAGCCGAATATATTCCGGAATATATTCTTATTCCAGAATATCCCAAACGAACGCGCCCTAATAATGACATTTTGTGTACATGCTTACCCATCATTTTGGGGGGGGGGGGGGGGGCAGGGTTCAACATACGGCCTCACTGCTCGCAAGTTTAGAGTCATCCACCAGAGACTTGCTGATAAGCTCAGTACAGGAAACTAAATACAGCCACCATACAAGCTTAACAATAAAAACACACAAAAAAAACGAATACATGAGCAAATAACATGCAGAGCAGGACTGATACTGCGAATTTCCAAAACGGTGACAACTTCCTGAACATGACTTAGTTATCGAGAAAACGAGCGGCCCTTCACAATTTCTCTGTAAACAGAACCGATTGAAAGTTCATACTCAAAATATATTAAAATATATTTACTAGTGAGATAACATGCTTTCACATTTGACACGATAACCTTGAGATGGGCCGATACATATACTAGGTACTGGGTGGAAGGGGTGATATTTGTGCATCTCCAAATGGACGACCCCTCCCCTAAACAGAAAAATAACGACTCTCTGAAAGAACCGATACAAACTGCTTAATCAAAAACATCAAAAAATAACGAAGGTCGTCAGTGTTGCATGTTAAAGCGTTATGAATCCTCTTTACCATTTATCACACCATATTTACTGGCCAGCAGCTCTGCCTGGATGCTCTTGCCACACCCTGTAGGGCCCCAGCAATATCACTCGGGAGTGTGAGGTGCACTGTCTCGGTGTTTCATTTTCAAGTAGGACAATACTACAATTATAATAGCATAGTCACATCTGTGAGCAATCTTGATTACCAATTGGTGAACTCAAAAATGGGGTTTTTCCCCCCCCCACTGATGATTTTGACATTGCTGTTATACAGGGCTACATTATTGCCCAGTTATGAATTTAAAGAATTCTTACAGCTGGAAATGACGGACTTAGTAAAAAGGAAGATGGCTTTGAAAAAAGTTCCACTTCCACTCCACAATACTCCATGCAAAGAGAGGTCACTACAAATGAACTGTTCTTCAAGTCAGAGAGACTATTAAACAAAACCTGATTCACCTTGTGAAAAAGACATCTGCCTTTGGCTGGTCGACATTGATGGATTTGTAACTTTTTCATAGCACATCAGGATACCATCAATATGCCTGCAACGTCATCAAAGGAAATTGGTAAAATTAAATAAACATGACGGACTTTCTTTGAAACTTCATCACATACATAACTACAGAAATGCTGAAGCAGTATCAACTTTCTGAAGCTGGAATGCACCCAAGAAATTTCTAAAAGGCAGTTTCAAAGGAACTCTGAAAGAACACAGTCAGGCCTTATTATACCCAAGACTGTGCAGTTCAAAAGCAAGTCCTCTACCACACAGCTATGTAACGGCTGAGAGCTGGTCAATTGTTGAGTTTTTGTTCTACTTGAATTTTCAATCTGGGACAATAATAAATTAAAATGTCCTGCAAATGCTTTAATGGGTAGTTGCATGAGTTATTTTAATGTTATTTTAGACACTACCTATGATAATCCATCAATCTTTCTATCATGACTTTCTCTGATGACTTGGAATCTGGAACAAGGCGTTGTAGCAACTGCTGGGTCTGTTGGTGGGTCAAACGTTGAGTGGTAGACTCTGTGAAATAACATATCAATTTAAAATTACATGTCATTAGTCTGTCTTTAATTGTTGAAATAAATATACCTTATTAGACGTTTTGTTGTGTAGTATCGCTGAGTATTTTTACGAGTTGTGCCGTATTTTGGCGAGCCTGTAGGGCGAGTCAAAATACAAACAACGAGTAAAAATTCTCAGCGATACTACACAACAAAACGTCTAATAAGAGATTTATTATCCAACACGCGAAATTGGTATGTTCGTGCGAGCGAATTTCGTGGATATTTGTTTACAGGGAATGCGTGACAGAAGTATGCGAAGTGGAACGGAATATTGGCGCGGGAAATCCAGCTAACTGATTGGTCAATGGCAGGAAACCTGTCTAACCGGTCCTCTGGAGTACAAATACCGCGTGATATTTGTACTCGTTTTGAGCGTTATTTGTACTCTGCAAAGTGTAGTTGGATGAATAAAACATAAAAGAATTAATAAAACATAAAGAATTATGCCAGGTTTATTAGGTTAGATTATGCTCAGTAGAAGTGACTATCTAGAATCCCCCCATGTAAGTACTTGACTGTTCTTAAGTGGGTACTTACCCCCAGTCCCTCATGGATCAATTCCTTTTGCCCATCACTCTTTTCAATCAAGTACTGTGTCTGGAGCCCTCCAAAAGAACTTGGGTAGAAGGAGTAAATTAGCATATCCTGTGTTAAAAAGCTGTATGACCACAGGTTTAAGTTGTGTTCTGTAGTTAATAATCATTAGCTTAAATGCATTCTCTCACTCAAATTGAAAGCAAAATCAGTCAAGGGTACTTAAATTTATGAATACTAAGTGAGAAATATAAATTGAAGATCTATACTTAGTAGAAATGTTCTATGGTTGTTTTCTGATTTCCAAAGTTTCTATTGCATAAATTTAGTCTTTAGAACTCAATATTATTCACGGGATTACATGTATATTCAGATTATTTTTAATTACTTTCAGACAGTGCCAACTCATATTTGGGTCAGTCTTATCAAGGAAAGACTTGAGAAAGAAGACTGTATCAGTAAGGTAAAGAAATAAGTCAAATTTAATTTTAATTAATAAAATCTCAGCTGCTAATGCCAGTAATATGAAAGAACATTGATTGGCTCTGTGATATGAAAAAAAAACTATGAAGAATTTAATAATTAATTTTTTGTATAGTTTCCTTTGTCTGTTTTTAGAACATCCGTGGGGTTCATACAGCAGATTAATTTAAGTTGCTTCTTTTATTTAGCGAGTCTTTCACTTTTATCTTGTTACAGGGCTGGTTACTTGAAGCCTTTCCTCGAACAAGAGAGCAGGTTAGTTATGTATTAGTATTAAATACATGTACAGTATATATACATGTAGATGTATTTAACATAATTTAATAATTATAATATATGCTGTAAATTATAAGTAATAAAAAAATGTGTTCATTGATGACCTTCACAATGAACAAATATATTATTAAATAATAATATATTTATAAGTGAATATGTGAAAAATCATCTACTGCTGAGAAGGATATGAAAACATCATCATATCACAAACTCACATTGTGACTCAGTTCAAGTGTTCTTGATAGCGGAGCACCACCAAGCAGAGCAGCATACCTGTATGGAAAAGTAAAAGAAACCCATGAATGGATTTTCTCATGCTTATCATGGCTAGCAGTATTGCTCATGGGCGTGTACGATGGCAGAGTCGTGCAAGATCCATGGTGGCTGTATACTCCAACAGACAGACATACATAATCATTGTATGCAGCCGTGGTTTTTAGTATGCTTCTTTGATGTTAGCAATTCACGTTATGACACCTGTAAATAAGGTATCCACTGACCAGTATCACATAACCATATCATCGATGATCATCGATGTCTTCAGATTTTCTTTACTTTTTGTTATTGATTTGTGGGTTAAAGCATTGTGTAAAAAAGATTATATATGTAATGGGTGAATAGCTTTTATTAAGAACTTGATTTTCCCTTCACAGTTCAACAAATTTCAATCACACCAATGTTAATCCCCTAGAAATCTCCCAACCATACCCCAATATTAATAACTTATTGCAATTCTACTAAAATGGTTCATTTTTTTATTGATATTTAGGCTCAAGCTCTTCAAGCAGAAGGAATCAATCCAAAGAATTTTGGTAAGAATCAGCTGCTGTTCTGTTGTAAAACTTATCCAGGACAATCCCAATTTTTCAGCATTGGAACAACATTTCAAAAGGCCTGCCCTTTATATTCATGTTTTATTAAAAAACTGGAATCAGTTGGACAGGGCATTCTATCTAGGAAAAAGGCGGGGGTGGTGCGGAGCGGGATCCCGCATAGATCTCGCCCCACTTCCCGCCATCACCCCTACCCCGCCCGCAATACCTTGGGGGCATTATTGTACTGCATAAAAACCACGGGGTGTGAGAAAATTGCCTCCATGTTTTAAGCAAAGAAAGGCAACCGTTGCTTATTCATCCTTCAGAAAAAGCAAACATAGCGAAGAGAGATTTTGGGATCAATTTTGAAAGAAAGTTCCAACAGGCCCAAAACAGCAGCGACGAACAATCGGAGCAGCGTCTACGATGCGTAAACAATATTTAACCAATGGGGGGCCGGGGCGAACGTGTGCAAGACATGGCATCTTCTAGTGATGGGACTGGGTTTTAGTTTGGGACCTCTGGTGTCTAGTTTTCCTCGTCCGAAGTAATGCCTGGTTACTAAGCTTCGGTACAAACTCAACAACTTAAACAATGGAAAACTGTGTTACAACGAAGAAAATACCTTCCCATGAACGGCCACACCAAAGGGTCCAAAACATGAACATAAAGGAAATGAAGATTCTCGGTAAGACGTTGACGTGTATTTGTATACATTGGAAAACGCCAAGGGAACAACTGTATTAAATCTTAAACAAATTTCCGCATAATCTGGCGTCTTTTCCGCATAATCGTCACTTTCTTCCGCATATAATTATTGTTGCCAAAAATTTCCACATAATTTTCCATTTTTTTCCGCCACCCTATCAGATGGCCTGATGGATAATGCAATTCGAGAGTTTTCATTGGCTTAGCCATCATGGTATATGAGCCATTATACCATGATCTACAAAAATGTGAGGGAATATGCGTGATTTTTGGCCTTTTTTATCTTTCCTTGTGGTCTAGTTTTCTATATTTTGGGGGCATTTTTATAAAACAATTATTCCACTCAAGCTTGTTGGATATGAGATGATTATAGCCAACTTAGTGCTACGCACCTCAATGGCTATAGATCTATCATCTCATATCCAGCGCGCAACTCATGGAATAATTGTTAAATCATAATGTGACCATTATAGGGTGTCAAGGTCAAAATGAAGTAGACAATGTTTAAACAAGTTAGAACTCAATATTTGCATTTGAATGGTGTTCCATTACCTGGGATGATTACTCTAGGGTTTTCATCCTCCATACACAGAGACACAACTTAACCTGTGGTCATACAGCTTTTTAACACATGATATGCTAATTTACTCCTTCTATCCCAAGTTCTTTTTGGAGGCTCCAGACAACAGTACTGATTGAAAAGAGTGATGGGCAAAAGGAATTGATCCAGAGACTGGGGGTAAGTACCACACTTAAGACAGTCAAGTACTTACATGGGATTCTAGATAGTCACTTCTACTGAGCAGAATCTAACCTAATAAACCTGGCATAATTCTTACTGTTTTATTAATTCCTTTTATGTTTTATTATCCAACTGCAACACTCGACAGAGTACAAATAACCCCCAAAAACGAGTACAAATATCACACAGTATTTGTACACCAGAGGACCGGTTAAAACAGGTTTCCTGCCGTTCACCAATCAATTAGCTTGATTTCCCGTGCCAATTCCGTTCCACTTCACATACTTTTTCCCGTTGGTCCCCACGCCAATTCCCCTGATAAATAAATTCCACGAAAATTCCCCGCTCACAGACCCACGGATGTTCTAAAAACAGACAAAGGAAACTATACAAAAAATTAATTATTAAATTCTTCATAGTTTTTTTTTCATATCACAGAGCCAATCAATGTTCTTTCATATTACTGGCATTAGCAGCTGAGATTTTATTAATTAAAATTAAATTTGACTTATTTCTTTACCTTACTGATACAGTCTTCTTTCTCAAGTCTTTCCTTGATAAGACTGACCCAAATATGAGTTGGCACTGTCTGAAAGTAATTAAAAATAATCTGAATATACATGTAATCCGTGAATAATATTGAGTTCTAAAGACTAAATTTATGCAATAGAAACTTTGGAAATCAGAAAACAACCATAGAACATTTCTACTAAGTATAGATCTTCAATTTATATTTCTCACTTAGTATTCATAAATTTAAGTACCCTTGACTGATTTTGCTTTCAATTTGAGTGAGAGAATGCATTTAAGCTAATGATTATTAACTACAGAACACGAAACAAAACAAAAAACACAAATTCTCGAGAGAGCATAGTGTAGATTGGAAATGTAATCAAATTATTACCTCTTTGGCAGAGAAGTACTCTCGAGCCTAAAAAGATGAAAGAGATCACACCAACAAAATCATTTTAAAATAACTATAAAATTGTTAACCATAAGACTTCTTCTCCTTAATGTACACACATGCAAGTTCAGTATTAACAACAAAACCAAATTATTGTAGTTGCTGTTTGCAGTTGAGTTTTCTCAAGCCTAAAATTACCCCTTTCCTTGCCACACCATATCAATATTTCATGTTTTTTTTAAGTTTCACAGTAGAAAGAGTCAAAACAAATTAATCACTTGTGTACAAACTATCACATTCTTGTTTAGAATGGTAAACAATATTTATTACAACTAAAAGAGAACTATAAATAATTATAATTAAAGTGTGCACACCTAACCCCAAACTTTGCACCTGTTTGAAATGCACTGCACATTTTTAAACTAAATCTTGACTTTTTTTAAGGCTGTAAAAGTTAGAAATCTAGCCATCACCTGTTTAACGACCGAGCTAGTAAGGGGCATGGGTCTATTCCTGGGTTGACGTCACAGACTGATTTGCATCATATTAACTCTTTGAAACATGCATGCAAAGAAGTTCGTGACATCAACCCAAGAATAGACCCATACCCCTTACTTGCTTGGTCGTGGAACAGATGATGGCCAGATTTCATTTTAATTATTAACTTTTACAGCCTGTAAAAAGTCAAGACTAGGGCTAAAAAAAGGGGCAAAAAAACCAATGCGTTTCAAACGAGTGCAAAGAGTTGTTTAAGTGAAAAATATTTTGGGTTAGGTGTACTTTAAGTTAATAAGCACCTTGTTAGCTGATTTTGAATCTGATTCTGCCACAAGATTATCAAGTGTGATATGCACACAGTTGAAATGCTCAGCTGCCATAACAGACTGAAAGAGAAACCTGCTGTTCAATAAATAAGTAAACTGGTCCATGGCAAATAAGGAAAGTCTGACAAGAAAAAGTGTGAATACTTTAAACTGTTCCAAATACTAAAGGGCTATCAACTAACTATATATGCATGGCTAATGAACAATAGATCTATGAGCTCGAGATTTCTATGAGGTGATAGTTGATGAGGCCGAAGGCCGAATCAACTATCACCTCATAGAAATCGAGAGCGAATAAGCTAATTGTTTTAGTAGAATTCTTACTAAAGTTTAATTCAAAGAACGATTTCCAATTATTTCTGGCATATTATTGAACTTTGAACCTTAAAAAGATCGTCCGGATTGAGTTGACAATTAAAATTGAAGTTGTGCACGCGCGCGCATCATTTTTTCAATAATTTCAACTTTTTAAGTCAAGAAACCGTAAATGTCCTTCGTTTAGTCTTGCCAGGATTTTAATTAACCATTTTCATCAAAATTTCCTCCAAAGCTTTGGCAAAACGAAAAGACGTCGCCATTTCGTAGACGCGTTCCAGCCACTGCACACTAATGGCTGATAGTGTGCAATGGCTCAGGCCATCAGATTAAGTTATTTGCATTAGTGTACAAGTAATTCTACTAATGATAATTTGCCCCATCAGTAAGGCAGGGCTGATGTAAGAATGTTAGCCGGGGAGTTATTGTTTCTGTGCATCCTTACTATGCACACAAATTCCCCATCAGCGACATCATGATGAGAGCGTGAGCTAAGAAACTTATACAAGTTAACAATGGGATTACGGCAATGGCCATTGCTTTATACCTGTAGCTTTTGCCATGGATTTGACGATCTTTGAATTTGATGACCCATTTCTTTCCATTCTCCTAAACAGATTTTTTAATACGTAATTCTGCCACATTGTTCCCAAAGAATGAACAAAAATTCAAGGTGGGAAGTTAAACATATTTCAAGATTACTGTCCCCAGGAACATAAGGAATCTTTTTGCCAATTTTGTAGCTGGCACGGTGTGTGAAACTTATGGGTCCTAAGTGTGAACTGTTTGTCAAAGAACCTCACCTGTTGTGAAATTCACCAATGTCCACCAATTAACAATATTTGGCATAGAATTTTCACTTCACTACTCAACTGCAAACATTTTGGGGCTACCGACCCGATGGCCTTATTCACTTAATGACGCTCAAATTTTTCAGGATTTAGGGGCATTCTGTTCCGGGGCATCGTTTCTCTCGCAAAATCGAAGTCAGTGAACGGCCTCAACCCCTACGTTGTGTTACAGGTTTCTGAACATAACTAACTCAATCATCTTACCAGCTGGTAGAAAAGCCTCAGTAAAAAAAATCAAATGTTTTTTGCACCGACACATTCACGTAATGTTCATAACAAGGCCTACTATCCTTGCTAAAAAGGGATGGGAGGAGGAGGAGGGGGGGGGGGGTGGAGGGGGGGGGTGGAGGGAGGGGGGGTGTGGGGGGGGGGGGGGGGCGGGGGGGGGGGGGGGGGGGGGGGGGTGGGGTGGGGGGGTTAAAAGGGGTCTTAAATTAAAGTCAACAAGATATCAGGCGATAGAACACAATGGATGTCCACAAAAACACAACTATTTTATATATCCTTCTCTTAACGCATCGGTTCTCTTTTGTCACATGCTGCTGGAGGTCCCACGAATTATTATCTGTGGAACTAAACTTTAAAAATAACGAGTACGTATGGGAAAACACTAGAAATTATTGAAATTATCAATTAAATTCCACATACATGTTAATCTCAGAAATTTATTTCACAAAATTAAAGATTGAACCAAAAATATGGTGGCTCTTGATGGGTTGGGGACATTTTTCCATGGATTGTTACTTTTGTGCTTAGTCTATTGAAGTGTAAAAAACCAAAATATTATCCTGTCCGGTCAGTGGCAACCAATTGGGTCGTTTTTGGTAAATTAACCAGGTGTGGTAAGGACATATTTTTCATAAGAGGAATTGTCACTTGATATCAACAACTTCGTGATAACAAATTCAATGCATGTTGTTTCTCAAATTTGGCTAACAATAATGTAGTGTCTTTTTGGGTTATCAAACACAAAAACAGATAGGGCCAGCTATGATTTTTAAGAAAGGCAATATGACGCTAAGGTTTTAGGAAGTGGACAGAAAATTTTTTCCCTGATAAATTAATGGTGAAAGAGGCCCAGATTGAAATATACATGTATTTGGCACTACAACGTAAGCTGAGCAGCAGTAAGATGGACACCACACACAGTATTAGACATTTGTATTCTTAACCATATACTTTCTTAGTTCCAGAAGACCTATCATAATAAAGGTTAAAGGGTCGCGCAGGTCGGTCACTCATGATTAAGGGTCTGGTTCAAGAAGTGACTGTAAACACAAGGAACCTGAGAATTTATTTCGAACTGCCGTAGAATATAAAAAGACAACATCCCTCACTGTAAGCTGGTTCATAAATTAAATCAACGAGGGTGTGCAGACCAAGAGAGAGGGCTGTAGGCACTCAGAGGGCAATTCTCCTCCTCCCAAATTCTAAATCTTCCGCTACAGGAATTTGACAAATGAGGGCGGTAAGGTCAAAATGTACCCAGTACCCCCCCCCCCCACCGCCCCACCTACCCTCCACCCTGAGAAGAAGAAACATATAAGTTGAAAACTAAAATATAGTTATTTATTTATTATATTATGTATTTATTTATTTATTATTTATTTATAGATTCGTACACATGTACAAGGGGACCGAGAACAATAGGTGCCAACAACGCAGTCCCCCTACTTGGTTCACCCCTCCTAATCCACACCCCATAAAATGTAGAAAAAACCAACCCCGTTAACCCCGCCAAAAAAACAATAGAACAATAAAAAATATTTTATAATCTACTCTAGAATATCAACCTAAGAAGTACAAAGAGACAAACAATGGAAAAAAGGTAATAAATCGTGGACAGTACACAGATACCAACAAGAGCACAAGCTTTCAAACATATTTACCACGGCGAGACGTTAATGGACAAAATAATCTAAAAAGGAAACGACAATTGCGCCATCAAAAACATTTAAATAATCGCTTAAAAGTAAAGAATTTGAGTTGGCGGTCTTCGAAAGAGCATAGTGTGGTAGCTGACTTTTTGGATATCTATCCCAGGAAAGAGCCATTCCATATTATCGCATACCTGTACGTACCCCCCCCCCCTCTATTGAAAAAGGTACTCTCTGAAAAGGGAAGTACGCCGACGGGGGCTATAATTTGTCTTACCGCAATGATCAGCATTTGCACGCGTGCGTCCGATTCCTGAATCGAAAGAAGAATGTAATGATTCAATTCAAAAGGGTGACGCGTATATGTGAAAACAAATCAAGGACAAAGATAAGCCTTATTTCTTCACATACTGGCTGGACCTAGGCCTAGGAGCCTCATAGTCATGTGACCGTGAGGTGGGCAGAGGGTGTTTTCACTGTTTGGTGCCTGCAATTGTTTTTGCCGGACTCTTACCCCCTACACCTAAAGATTTTAATGAGTTTTTAGACAATGGCCCAGTAGAATTTTATTTTTTTTTTTCATTATTTTCCTCCCAGTCTTAAGACGGCATCATTACGCCTTACTTGATTAGTTTTGATTCTGCAAATAAGATATAGGCTGTGGTGATCGCGCTTGATATGGCTATGGTAACCATTGGTGTCTACAAAAGGACCAAATAACTGAAAGTGCTAACACTCTTACTTCCCTTCCCCTCCCCCACCCTCCCCCTCCCCTCCCCCAATCAAGAGAGCTGTTTTCTTCCTTGAGATCCCCTCAGAGATGTTCAAACTCGCGGAAATAACTGGGGGGGGGAGTTGGAATAGAAAGTGGAATGGGCTCTTAGTACATATAGATTATCACATGTTAATAAGCCTGATATCACTGTTATTCCAACCAAAGCTTTTTTAATTTTCCAACATGCTTTTAAAAATGAAGTGAATAAAAAAACGGTATCTGGCTCAACTAAAAAACTAAACATTGTAATAGTTTTGTTTAATAAAAAAATAGCAGAATTGGGCAATTGCATGCCTTGCAAAAAAAACATCAAGCTCAGTTTTCGTTCTCTTTGGAAACTTTAGAAATGATCTTCTTCATCATCCATCAAATTTTGAAGGATTGGACAATTGCAACAGTGAGGTGATAATCATGAATCTTTTTTATATTCGTGAATCGATAATATCAACTTCAGCTGGCTTCCACACATAGAGCTTATTAATATGTACATACTGATATCCAGCCTCCAGGTCCATCCTCTTTACATGTTAATAAAGTTCATTTATACTACATGTGGGACGCAAACTGTGCTGTGTAAAATCACCATTCGTTGGCCTACACATTTTTTTTTTTTGGCAGATTTATTCATTTGTGGTCTAATTGATACTTCTGACAAGGTAAACAAAATGGGAAGCAATGTCTGACTGTAATAAAGTTTTGATCTAACTTATATGTAAGGAACCAGTCTAAACTTATTTTTCACCAATAAATCGAGTGAAGGGCTGTAGTTCAACCTCACCGACAAACCTTTGTAAAATACTGTGATTCGCCTCTCCCTCATAACTCTGAAAAATGCCATGTTTCCCCCTCCCTTCTTCTCTTCTCGGGCGTAGTTTTTGAGACAAATTCAGAGGAGAGCGAATTAACAAAAGTTTCTTGGTTGCGTGTCCTCTTGAATGTTTCTCCCCTCCGGCAGATTTGCTACGATAAACAAGGATGGAGCCTGCGATCTTTAGGTACAGGCAGCATCCAAATTTGGGCGTCCATAGTAACCACGGCAAGAGGTGACCTTCCCTAACTCATGTTTTGGTGATGACCGACAGAATGGATCGGGGTCGGAATCTTGAGATATAGTGAAGAATTTTTTTTGGCGCTATAACTAGAGTTTATAATCTGAAATAAGGTAATTTTTTTGTTTTTCCGGTTGCTGAAAGCGAAAAAAGGTCTAAAATGAAAAAATTACGTTAATTGCGATAAAGGAAGTTCGATCTTTTTTTTTGCGCGAATTATCGTGGGAGAAAGATATCGGTTCGGCGCTCGGATCGGATCGGCGTGCGGCGGGCTTTCTTTCCTTTCTTTCCCCCCGATTCTTTTGGAAGGATAATTTAAATTAAAAAATTTCCTTGATGCATTTAAATGTCCTTGTTTTTAAATTTTGTAATTTTTTAAAGGCATAAAATAATGTGGAAAACCCACGATCGTGGAAAAATGCTGAACACATGCGTATGAGGTTTCGCCGGTCGAGATCATGTTTTTCAATTCGTTTTTTGGCAACACACGACGGGTTACCTTCACAAGGAGCGGATAAACAAACATTCCGGGTTTTTTTAAAAAATTGGGCCAGAAAATGCTCCAACTCTCAAATAGATTAAGTATATTACTTGGCTGTTCCCTTAAAATCAAACCTATGTTTAGAAGGGGACGAGAGTAGAAAGAAGCGAATTTAAAATTGATCCTTTTTGAAAAACCTATGAGCTACTGTGCGAAGCGAATAATCGGATGGACCTCTCGCGAAATATAAAACATTGTCTGAATTAAATTTTGAGTCGAACAATAAATCCCCAAGGTCCATAAAACTAAAACTACTAACTGCATACTAACTGAATTTTTCTTTGTATTCCCGTAATTTTTCAGGAGACCCTGTCTGGCTCAGAGTATAGTTGAAATATACAAACTTTAATGCAAGATGAGTAAGAATACGTAACACGTAACAGCTAACTGGGTGTTCAAAAAAGAATCAACCGTGCTACAAATCCACTTCTAAAAAGGTAAGAAACAAGGCCCGCACTTTCCTGACCTTCATAAAGAAATCGTTCAGGGGTGATGAAGGGGGGGGGGGGGTGGTGGGGGGGGGGGGTGATTCCTTATTTTCCATCCCCATTTGACAAATTGAGGAGTCCAGTTTTTCATGCGTCTGGTCCTGTTATTGATTCATGAATTTGTCATACATGTACCACAACACTGGTCCCAAAGTAGCTGATGGATCCCAACACTGGAAGGGGCTATCCGAGTGGATCTGCAGACTACTTTGGCAATGTTACTATGACTAATTGTCAATGGTCCGCTCTCAGCTTGTTGACCACGCATCGCATAAATTATTAATTCAATAGACATGTTGTCTGTTCTGTAA
>JAHPZR010029109.1:5000-23330 GCA_019787425.1 Platygyra sinensis | reverse complement strand
GCAACGATATAACGATAATTCATTTTCTGCAATTTTGACTATTTAAGACCATAACTGCCGTTTGCTAGTCATTTGTTCCGGTTCATTTCTAGCAGAGTACGAGATCAAAAAATACATGTGGAGGGTAAAATTCTTCGCTTTCACATTAAAGGGAAACTAAGGTCTAGAAACATTTTACCTTATATGAAAGCCCACATACCCAGCGTTTCAAAAATAGTTGTCATTTGGTGCAGCAACGACTTGAATTTTAGTAGTGGGTCTTTGAAATCGTTAAAAATTACCACCCTCGAACACCAAAGGCCGCCATCTTGAACCTTGGGAATGGTATCGAGGCTATGACATGACATTAGTCAAGGTTGATTTTCTCAGCTGATCTGCGGTGTGTAACATTTGCACACTGTAGACTACATTAAGACCTAAATAGCGCTCTGGTTTTATAGCCTAAATAGCACTCAGGTTAGCCTGTTTACGGTTAGCTATTGGAAGTGGAAATGGGTATGCGATATTTTGTTAAAAAGTCTACAGTCTGCGGCCTACAAAGTATCGTTCGAGTAGCCCTTCAAGTATAAAAGGCCAGAATTAGGGTTCACTGCCTCGAATTCGAAGTTGGGTACAGTATCACCCATCAAAAATTGTAAGGGACGGGCTGCATTTCATTAACTACTAGTAGGTTTCAAACCTACTAGTCGCAACAGTGAATTGATTTTTCGAAAACGGAACCCGTTAGCCGTATTCTTGGATCGAGCGAGCGAATTCAATATTCGAATAATCAATTCATTACTGCATTCTTGAAACGACTAGCGGGTTCATGTTTCAAATAATCAGTTCATTAATGCAATCTTGAGGGGTACGCTTCACTTAGTTTGACTGTAAGCAATTTTTATGGATCAAAAAGTAAAGATATCTAGCAAAAGATGTTGCCGCTCAAGGTTTAAGGGTAGGGGCTCGCTGAGAAGCGAAGAATCTTGTTTAGCTTTTCACTGAAAATCAATAACAAAGATAATACTTCGAAATTTTACCGAGAACTTGCGGCACAGGTTTGCAAACAAATGTATAAAAAAAAAAAATGAGCATTGCAATTTATGGCTTTCTTTTTAGATAGTAGGAAAACATTTCTCAAGTTTGATCGGAAAACTCTTCCAGCTGATATCTTCAGTTTGTAATTCATCGAAATTGCAAAATGTCAACAAATGTCGAAGGTGCACTTTTTGAAAGTAGACGGCAAGTCAGACAAACAATTCATAGCTTATATTTTCTTTTTCTTTTAATCTATTTCGTCCCGTGAAAATTGCATTAATATAACGAATTCTCCCAAATCATAGCAAATATATTGTAAAACATTTACCAGGATAAACAGTATGATGACTAGCCGTTGGACTTCCGGTTCTTTGGGTCACGCAATGAATAAATACTGAAAACTGGTTGTTTGCTACAGCCTACCGACGGAGGATATCGTGAAAGGAAACACCCACTCAAGGAAGATCAGCATCTTTAGTTATGTCCCAGAAAAGAAAGTACATCAAGCAATTAATGCCGGTACACCAGTCGCGGTTGCCAAGACATGATAGTGTAGTCTCATCGGCGTTGGCTTCCACTGCTTCTAGCGGATCTTGAGCCATGTTCGAGTCACATTCGTCTTCGGAGGAGGTACCGTGCTATGGCTCAAACATAAACGGACGCATAACACCATCTGACTTAATTTCTAACTCAAGCAACGAGTCGCTATCGTTTGCAATATCGCGGCTATCTTCTGCCGCCATCTTCGACTGCTTGACTAATGTGATGCCATAGCCTCGCTTTCATTAGGTGAAAACAAAATGGCCGCCAGCTGAAGCAAAATGGCAATTTTGTTGCCCCGATTATTTGCTACAAAGTTGACAACAGAGCAAATCATTGCTATTTTCAGATATGTCACGGTATGAACTTTCATTTAAGGTAAAATTTTTCTAGACCTTAGTTTCCTTTTAATTAAAACGTTTTTTTTTTTTATTCGGGAAGCCGAGTCTTGGTGGCCAAGTGTCCCCTCCAGGTAGGCCCTTTATGTAAGGTGCACAAAGTGTCTCCTCCAGGTAGATCCGTTATGTAAAATGCACGAAGAGTCCCCTTCAGGTAGTTCCATCATGTAAGGTGTATGAAGTGTTTCCTTCAGATAGTTCCGTCATGTAAAGTGCACGGATTGTCTTTCCAGTGGGCACCGTCATGTAACGTTCACGAAATGTCCCCTTAAGTTAGGTTCGTCATGCAAGTTGCACGAAGTGTCCCCTCCAAATAGGTCCGTCATGTAAGGTACACAAAGTGTCTCCTCCCGATAGGCCCGTCATGTAAGGAGCACGAAGTGTCCCCTTAAGGCAGGTCCGTCATGTAACGTGCACGAAGTGTCTCCTCCCGGGTAGGTCCATCGTGGAAGGTGCATGAAGTGTCCTCTACCAGGTGTTCTGGGTTTTGATGTTTAATCTTCCTTGCGATTTTTTCCAGCAATTAGCAAAAATATGTTTCTGCAAAATTAAATTACCATGAAGGGTTTTTTTTCCTTAAAAAGTTACCCCTGTTCAATTTGTGATGTCGAACCACATCGCGTCCAACACCAAGTCCTGTTGCGCCCTTCAATACAACGAAATCCATGGCACTACCATCGTTTGCAGAGAAACCAACTTCTTTAGGTTTTACGCTAGTAATGCATGTTGATATTGATATATTTTAAATGTTTTTTTTTATTTATAGCTGATGAATTGTCCGTAGATAAATAAAGATTATCTATCTATCTATCTATCTATCTATCTATCTATCTATCTATCTATCTATCTGTCTGTCTGTCTGTCTGTCTGTCCGTCTATCTATCTATCTATCTGTTTGTTCAGTCAAGTCACCCGTGATTATTCCTCCTCTTGTACAAAGGTAGGCAGAAATAACCTGAATTCTTTATGATTCAGTGTCATCTTTTGTGCAAAAAGATGTTGACCTTTGAACTGATTACTTGGTCGGTCGGTTGGGTCGTTTGTTGATTGGTTGGTTTTACTGACCGAGTGAATTACTCACATATCGATTGTTTCATTTTAAAGTAATCACCAAGTGGACAATTGATTGTCAACAAAACGATTTAGTAAATCGTGTAACCGCGCTTTAAAATTAACTTGTTTCAGTCTTAGCACTATTTGTGACACAGGTGGCCTAAGTTCTCGTTGTGAGGAATTATTATGCGAACGTTCAGCTCGTGAAACGTGCCATAGTTACTGCCCTCATCTACTGTTACATAACAACCGACTTTCATTACGCGAAACGTGACTCTCGCTGCCTTTCAGCATATCGTATCTGATTACATTCTTCGCATAGCTGTGGCTCAAGTTTTCCCGCCATCGGTTCGTAATACTGGCGTGGAAAAGGGCCAGGTTGATTTGGGATTTTCGTTTGCGAGCCTTTCATCTCCATGGGAACGTAATTTTCAGGTACGGAATTGTTTTTGTTAAATAAGCCATTGCGCAAGCTACCTTCCATCGGTTGGTAGTATTCTTTCCCAGGCGCTCCTGCCGTAGCAGTCGACGCGGTATTGCCTCATGGCACATTCGTGTCACTAACAAGCTCGAGATGTTCTGGAATGGTCTTATCCAGGATAAAATAATCGGGGCCATTATCGAGGGGCCTAAAATCTAACTTATCGTACAGCCCGCTGTGGTTGAGGTCTTGCTCGGTATCAAACGGTTCGTAATTAGCGACCCCTGCTATGGATGGGTCCAAGGTTTGGTACTGGGGAATGGATGGGAGAGTGGGATGTCTCCTTAGCCCTTTTACAACCTTGGCCCCCGAAGGAGCCGTGCGAGGTTGTGATGGATTACCGTGGTCATCCGAGATATCATTATACTGCGAAGTTTCCCCATTGGACCTTTCTACAAATAAAGAGAAGAAAAACATGCAGTCTATTTCAGCATAGTACGGGAACTAACCTAGTCGCTTAACGCTACAGTTTCGGTGCAGGGGACCCTTCGGCGCCATGCAGACTCTACACTTGTCCAAGCAATCGTGTTTTCTCGTGTTTACATCAGCCGGCAACATATTAAAGAAATACCACAATACACCATACGTTCAAGTGACAATCGGACAAAAACTTTGCGCCAAGATTAGTTACATTGTATTGCAAACTTCTATGCGACTGATTTAAATATCTTGTCAAGGAAATCATTTCTAACAACACCAAATGTCGAAAACAAATGTTGAAACTGACTTCTCAAACTCATTAATTATTCATACAGCTCTTACCCAACCAGAGCAGCTTATTCTGGTCAGGTGGATGAGTTTAGAAACCCAGTGAAAAACGAGTTGAAAACACGGCTTTGAAAGAAAACCGTGTTTGAAACGATTTCTTAATCTGCATATTCATAAAGCAACAAAAACACGTGGCGATTAACAACTTTATTTAATCACACATTTTACGAAACAAACTTTAAACCTAAATTATTTACTGCTAACGTTGAATGTAACGGTACAGTTGTTAAACTACCCAAAACAGGAAAGCCCATTCGTTTTCTAAATTTAAATTCTCGCTCGTTGGTGGCGACCTCGTGTTTTGGTTCACTTTCAACCTTGCTGTACGCTTCCGACCTAAATTGTCACTGACGTTAGAAATTTTATCAGACCAAATGCACACGTTACCTCGGAATTGCGCTGGCCACACACTTTTCCTCTTCTTCGCTAGTTTTAGGATGTCTAAATCTGCACTTTGCCATTTGCTCTGTGAAGCAACGTGTTCGCTCAGAACTGACAAATAGCTAGGTAACAACGTGACATCAGTTGACTAATATTCAAAAATTGTCACAGCGCAGCAATTAGGTGATAGGATCATGCACATCATGCACATTGTTTTGAGGATCATGCACATTCCACGTCTCAAATATAATAGCTGAATTGGGAAATCTTATTCAAATGATAATTTAAACTAATTTTCTTTGTTGGAGAAGTAATTTCAAAAACTCGTGCTTCGGGTTTAATCAGATTTCCAAACGCTCGAAAACAATAAAACCACTCGGCCTGCAGCCTCGTGGTTTCAAATGTTTCTCGCGTTTGGAAACCTGATGAAACCCTCGCACTCGTTTTTGAAATATTACATAAAACACTTGAAAGTACTGGTAAAGTGGAAATGATAATGACATTTTATTGTTTTTGCACAATTTCTAGAGTTCCCATGAGAAATCGTTTTCCTTGTTGTCTCATATAACAGTATTTATCTTTAGTTTTTAGAAAATGCATAAACTTTTAGTTATTTTGTAAATTAACAACTAAAATAGGATAATTTGGTTTTATCAACTGAGTTGATAATGTGAATTAGCCACCGTAAAGAGATTCGAAAGCTGACGTTTCGAGCGCTAGCTCTTCGTCGGAGCGAATCGAGGAATTGTGGGTTGTGTGTGGTTTATATAGAGAAATATGGAGCTACGCTATTGGTTGGTGCCTGGCAACGTGAAAAAACAACAGAATAAATTAGTTGAATGAAAAGCGTTCGTTGATACCGTGAGGATTAACAGTGCCGATTTGAGAAATAAATTTTTGTTCTAGATTTTTGCGGCTTTCTGTGCCTCCTTGATGTAGGGAGAGGCCACAGACCACCATATGTTGCTTCGAATGATTCGGCAGATTAAAGTGTCTAGCGACCGGTTTAGATGCGTTTTCTCGTCTTTCTCAACGTCGCGAAGATGTTCTCGGAATCGGTCGCCTAGTCGTCTACCTGTTTCGCCGATGTATAACTTTTTGCAGAGAGTGCAAGTTATACAGTAGATGACATTGGCTGAGGTACAGGTAAAATGATCAGTGAAATGCTAAAATGCTCGATTTAGTCTTAAATATCTATGTAGTCTTCCTCATTTAAACTCACTGCAAGATTATGTGGATGTCTACCAACCTTGATCCCTTCTCGACTTTTTGAGTCGTTTATAACAAACGATGACAACAACAATTGCAACAACTGAAAGCACAGCAAGTACAGCCGACGAAATAATCCACAGCAACTGGTCCGAATCTTCTTCCATCCGTGAACTTGGACCTACATTAGTGGGTGAGTCTGCAAAATATAAATAAATATTAAAATAATATAATGTTGCTAAACATTGATTGACAGGAGGTCGGGCCTGGTAGAGAGCAATCCACTCTTTGTGACGTTCATATCAGATTTTCTTTAAAAAGGAGAGCTGATGTTTAAAACGGCAGGTGCATAAATCTTAATAGTGGCTTTTAGATTAAATTTACATGAAGGAGAGACTAGAGATGCGAAGAGGAAGGCTGAAAAATAACAAAACTGATAATTGACTAAAGACAATAGTAACTACTGAGTGCTTTCGTCTTGTTGCTCTTGAGACACATGTTCAGTGTTTCTCTTATCTCGTATCCCTGGCTGCAGTTTGTAACATTGCAAGCAGCATCTTCCGCAATAGTTTCATTGACACAAGGCATTGATGCATGTTTGCCTGATATTGCTGACGCAACCAGCAAGTTCTAGCTAGTTTTCAAAATTTCAATCCATTACATAATGAGGAAAGTAACGATAGCTGGATCAAATAATCTAAAGAGTAACCGGCTTAAATGTCAAGCACTTTCGCTTTCTGGAAGCAAACAAAAAAAGACCCCGCCGGATTTTCGTCTTTGAGTCAGAGATTTGCAAAGATAGAAGGCAACAATTAGCTCATACTTGCGCTACGAAATTTTTTGCGGCTTCATTTCATTTTTTTCTTTGACACACCAACCTTCAACATGAACTCTAGTAGAAGTCACCCTCATTCCCTGATTATTTTCAGCGACACACCGTGGAAGACAGCCTCATGCCAGCTATTCACATTCACTAGCTCGAGAATGTTCTTCTGTAATGTTACTCGTGAGCTGCAAAGGAACAATATTTTGGCTCGTTTGAGAGTAATCTCCGACTACGTGCTGTCCAGTTTGCAGGACTAAAACATCAAAACTAATGCTTGTTGAGAAAAATAATAACAGGAGAAAGGGAACAAATAGACGTAAACAAACTGAAACTGTTAACATTATGAAGGGCGTTACAAACCAGCAACGCGATCTTTATTCCGTTAGACGCTAATATTATAACCAAAGGAGCTAAGTAAATTAAAATTCAGGATTACTTTGGTCGCCAATTAGCTGAAAAACGCTCGAATCTTGCATTTGTGGGGTGGCTGGTAACAATTCCTGACGTTTCCTCTCTAAAGTCATTTGAATGCAAATGTATTTAGACCCTTCAGTGAACTTTGTTCTAAGCATGTATCGAGTTCATAAATGTTTGCTCACGACTGACAACGTAAACTGTAATTTAAAAGTTTTATTCTCATGAAAAATCCGTTTCATTTTCTCTTTGCAATTCTTCTAAAAGATTAACAGAAAGTGCCAAATTTAAGCTGTCTCTTAACCCCTTCGTTATAATATTTTTTAAAACTTTGCAAAACGTTCTTTTTTGAAATAGGGGTCACGGAAAGGTGTTTGAGAATAAAAACTTAAAAACTAGAATCAAGGGTGGTTTTAACAGATTTTACTGCATGTTGCTCTTGAATCCTATTATGTTATGAAGATGACCACATCTTTGTTAAACAATGAGACATTTATGTCACACTAATATATTATTAATAATGTAAAATCTCTTAATTGAGAGTGGTGGCATTGATTTCTCAAAGTACAATTGCAGGAAAGTGCTGCAGACTGTTGACAGCCACCTTAACGTTAGTTACCGCCGTTTAACTTACTCTGAATCATAAATTTCCATTCCATTTCTTAACCATCTGTACAACGGGGGTGGTGCACCACTCGCAAAGCTCCTTAGAAGGGTTGTTTTTGATCTCAATGCTGAGGTATTAATGGAAGTTCTACCTTCCATTCGGATGAAGCTAAAATTTAAGAAGAATTAAAGAGATTAATTACACCTTGTGCGTCTCAAAGCTTTCGTGATCGTGTGCGTGTTTGTTCATTTACTCTTTTGATGTTTACGTGACAAACCTGTGTGACAATCACGTGATTTACTTTTGTGATTTACGCGTGCAGACGGTTATCTGAGGTTTGGTTTCATGGTAGAAATGACTGATTCCGATCGACTAGCAATTCATTAATTTGGATCATAAATTTGACACTTGACTCTCGTCACCTCTCGCACACAGAAGGGAGACTCCGAAGCCACAACTTTATGTTTTCTTAGGGAAGTAAGCATAGCCTCCTACTACTACAGCACATTGTCAGAAATTCATAAAGATTACTTCATGGAAAATGCGAACGTACGATTTTTATTCACGAGTTGAGTTTTCTGATACGTATCAACGAGTGAATAAAATCGTACAAAGCATTTTTCACTGATGCTGTAATTTGTTTATTTCATAGGTTCTGAGATTTTTTTCGTGTACTATTTCGTAGACATATTTCACAAATGGGGCTATGAAATGCGTAAAATGTTCAAAATCGCGCAACAACAACATTTAAATGAAAGCTATTAAAGTTTACATAACTTACTGTGTTCATCATATTTCAGTGAACTCAAATGTCTAGAAGAGTGTTGTTTTGAATTCCTGCCTTCTGAACGATTGTCTTCATTGAATGGTCGAGTTTGTAAGCACCAGTACTTAGCGCCGGACGGCTTTAACCAGCCTTTTCTTGCGAGCGAGTCTGCACGGCTTTGAAGTTGCTTACGACTAGGTAGCATCGCCTTGATTTATTTCCTCAAGTCTCTTCCTGGCAAAACGTTTGTAAACAGCGACAAGATCTCTTTCAGTTCCGTCAGTAGCAAACATTATTACATACCGAACAAACCCTTGACATACAATACTTTGAACTCTCCACTTGTCAAAGCTACCTATGCGTTGGGTTTATCGATTCCCTTTTCCTTGCTTCTTTAGCTGTTTTTGCTTGGATTGAAGAACTTTTCTGGTTTTCTCAAAGACCAAGTCGTTGATTATGCTGGAAGAACAGTTCTTTTTCTTCAAGTGTCGTTCGAAGCTTGCAGTTCAACTTCGAAGCGAAGTTGGTTCGTACTCGGCGCCATCTTTAGTGCGGACGGAGGTAATAAGTTGACTGATGTATTCATTCAGCTCAACAGCTGAAACATCTTCAACTTTCCAGTCTTCGACCTTCGTTTTCAAAACTCTTCCAAGCAATCTTACATCTCGTTTAGTTTTTTCAGCGGTATTTTTTCTTTTCTTGCTCTTAAAATAAATTCTTCAACTGAGCAAACAGAAACAAACCTTCCTTCGGCCATTTTTTCAAAGCGTGCGAGTTTTGTGCAACGGCTCTCGCATGACGTTCTCTTCAGCACGTTCATTCGTCATTAGTGAAATTTCGTCGTTCGCGTAGCTGATTGGACGAACGATAATTTTTCACGGTGAAATTTTGTCGTTCGTGCTCCTGATTGGCTACATTTAGAATCAGTACGAATTTTATTCACTACGATTTTCGTGGGTAAATCTCAATACCTATGAAATAATAACGCTTACAAAACGGAGACTTTGAAACGCGCGGGCATTTTACAACTTCAGGTACCACGATTATCAGCAGAGTAAACGTGACGAAGTTTGGGACTTAAAATTACGGTGTTATCACAGGAAACGGTCCCTTGATAACATTGTGATGTTATATTTTTATTATGTTTTCATCATGCCTTTACTGTTTCCAATGGTAATGATATCGTCGCCTGCAATTTAGCGCGTTTTGCTGGCAATGACGTCTAAGGGCGACAGGCTGCCACTGGAAACGGAGGCAGTTCAGCGTGACAACAACAGAAGACCTGGTCACCAAACTTTCGTCTCGCCTTACTCAACTGATAATCGTAGTATTTGTAAGATATTTCTTTTCAAACCTTTCACGGTTAGAAATGTCGACACTGACGTTGGATCCAAGCTTCCAGAGGTTGGATAAGCTGTACAAGTTTAATTTCCTTGGTTTTCTTGAATAATGTGTCACATGCTTAAAGGGGCTCAGTCACGTTTGAAAAGCTTAGCAAAACTTTTCAAACTCGTTGTTTGCAATCCGCGTCAATCTTCTCCATCCTTAACCATCCTTGTTCCTTTATGGTTTATCATCGTCTCTTTGATGTTTTTCTATCTTTACAAAGTGTTATTTTTAGGTTTCCTTCAATTTAACGGTTATTTTTTCCGATGTTCAAAATAACTCAAGATGCCGTGACTGAGCCCCTTTAATAATCAGTAGCCTGTTATAATGGTCTCCTGGAAGGTAATAACCGTTTTCTCCATCTACCCATCTTTCCTCCACATTATGAAAGGTGCGGGCCTTGGGAGAACAAATGCCATATATCATGTACTGAATCCTACAGAGAACGAACTCATCTGTTTGCAAGGTGATTTCCAATCTCCCTCCCTCCCTCCCCACCCCCCAACAAAAAAGATAAAATACCGAGAATACGAATACGTTTTTTTTTTTCACATTAAATACTCTAGATTTCTCTCAATGCTTTTCATGATGAAATTCAAGATTTTTAGATTCAAGATTCAGTTTATTTCCCATTTTACCTAATATATTAATTATTTATAAATATTTCATTTTTTGTCGAGGTGACCTCTAGAAACCACCAGGGTTGCCTTCAAAAGCGGCGAGGTAAATTCAAGTCACCTGAGCGTACGCTCAGGTGACATGAATTTACCTCGCCGCTTTTGAAGGCAACCCTGGTGGTTTCTAGAGGTCACCTCGACAAAAAATGAAATATTTATAAATAATTAATATATTAGGTAAAATGGGAAATAAACTGAATCTTGAATCTAAAAATCTTGAATTTCATCATGAAAAGCATTGAGAGAAATCTAGAGTATTTAATGTGAAAAAAAAAAACGTATTCGTATTCTCGGTATTTTATCTTTTTTGTTGGGGGGTGGGGAGGGAGGGAGGGAGATTGGAAATCACCTTGCAAACAGATGAGTTCGTTCTCTGTAGGATTCAGTACATGATATATGGCATTTGTTCTCCCAAGGCCCGCACCTTTCATAATGTGGAGGAAAGATGGGTAGATGGAGAAAACGGTTATTACCTTCCAGGAGACCATTATAACAGGCTACTGATTATTAAAGGGGCTCAGTCACGGCATCTTGAGTTATTTTGAACATCGGAAAAAATAACCGTTAAATTGAAGGAAACCTAAAAATAACACTTTGTAAAGATAGAAAAACATCAAAGAGACGATGATAAACCATAAAGGAACAAGGATGGTTAAGGATGGAGAAGATTGACGCGGATTGCAAACAACGAGTTTGAAAAGTTTTGCTAAGCTTTTCAAACGTGACTGAGCCCCTTTAAGCATGTGACACATTATTCAAGAAAACCAAGGAAATTAAACTTGTACAGCTTATCCAACCTCTGGAAGCTTGGATCCAACGTCAGTGTCGACATTTCTAACCGTGAAAGGTTTGAAAAGAAATATCTTACAAATACTACGATTATCAGTTGAGTAAGGCGAGACGAAAGTTTGGTGACCAGGTCTTCTGTTGTTGTCACGCTGAACTGCCTCCGTTTCCAGTGGCAGCCTGTCGCCCTTAGACGTCATTGCCAGCAAAACGCGCTAAATTGCAGGCGACGATATCATTACCATTGGAAACAGTAAAGGCATGATGAAAACATAATAAAAATATAACATCACAATGTTATCAAGGGACCGTTTCCTGTGATAACACCGTAATTTTAAGTCCCAAACTTCGTCACGTTTACTCTGCTGATAATCGTGGTACCTGAAGTTGTAAAATGCCCGCGCGTTTCAAAGTCTCCGTTTTGTAAGCGTTTATTATTTCATAGGTATTGAGATTTACCCACGAAAATCGTAGTGAATAAAATTCGTACTGATTCTAAATGTAGCCAATCAGGAGCACGAACGACAAAATTTCACCGTGAAAAATTATCGTTCGTCCAATCAGCTACGCGAACGACGAAATTTCACTAATGACGAATGAACGTGCTGAAGAGAACGTCATGCGAGAGCCGTTGCACAAAACTCGCACGCTTTGAAAAAATGGCCGAAGGAAGGTTTGTTTCTGTTTGCTCAGTTGAAGAATTTATTTTAAGAGCAAGAAAAGAAAAAATACCGCTGAAAAAACTAAACGAGATGTAAGATTGCTTGGAAGAGTTTTGAAAACGAAGGTCGAAGACTGGAAAGTTGAAGATGTTTCAGCTGTTGAGCTGAATGAATACATCAGTCAACTTATTACCTCCGTCCGCACTAAAGATGGCGCCGAGTACGAACCAACTTCGCTTCGAAGTTGAACTGCAAGCTTCGAACGACACTTGAAGAAAAAGAACTGTTCTTCCAGCATAATCAACGACTTGGTCTTTGAGAAAACCAGAAAAGTTCTTCAATCCAAGCAAAAACAGCTAAAGAAGCAAGGAAAAGGGAATCGATAAACCCAACGCATAGGTAGCTTTGACAAGTGGAGAGTTCAAAGTATTGTATGTCAAGGGTTTGTTCGGTATGTAATAATGTTTGCTACTGACGGAACTGAAAGAGATCTTGTCGCTGTTTACAAACGTTTTGCCAGGAAGAGACTTGAGGAAATAAATCAAGGCGATGCTACCTAGTCGTAAGCAACTTCAAAGCCGTGCAGACTCGCTCGCAAGAAAAGGCTGGTTAAAGCCGTCCGGCGCTAAGTACTGGTGCTTACAAACTCGACCATTCAATGAAGACAATCGTTCAGAAGGCAGGAATTCAAAACAACACTCTTCTAGACATTTGAGTTCACTGAAATATGATGAACACAGTAAGTTATGTAAACTTTAATAGCTTTCATTTAAATGTTGTTGTTGCGCGATTTTGAACATTTTACGCATTTCATAGCCCCATTTGTGAAATATGTCTACGAAATAGTACACGAAAAAAATCTCAGAACCTATGAAATAAACAAATTACAGCATCAGTGAAAAATGCTTTGTACGATTTTATTCACTCGTTGATACGTATCAGAAAACTCAACTCGTGAATAAAAATCGTACGTTCGCATTTTCCATGAAGTAATCTTTATGAATTTCTGACAATGTGCTGTAGTAGTAGGAGGCTATGCTTACTTCCCTAAGAAAACATAAAGTTGTGGCTTCGGAGTCTCCCTTCTGTGTGCGAGAGGTGACGAGAGTCAAGTGTCAAATTTATGATCCAAATTAATGAATTGCTAGTCGATCGGAATCAGTCATTTCTACCATGAAACCAAACCTCAGATAACCGTCTGCACGCGTAAATCACAAAAGTAAATCACGTGATTGTCACACAGGTTTGTCACGTAAACATCAAAAGAGTAAATGAACAAACACGCACACGATCACGAAAGCTTTGAGACGCACAAGGTGTAATTAATCTCTTTAATTCTTCTTAAATTTTAGCTTCATCCGAATGGAAGGTAGAACTTCCATTAATACCTCAGCATTGAGATCAAAAACAACCCTTCTAAGGAGCTTTGCGAGTGGTGCACCACCCCCGTTGTACAGATGGTTAAGAAATGGAATGGAAATTTATGATTCAGAGTAAGTTAAACGGCGGTAACTAACGTTAAGGTGGCTGTCAACAGTCTGCAGCACTTTCCTGCAATTGTACTTTGAGAAATCAATGCCACCACTCTCAATTAAGAGATTTTACATTATTAATAATATATTAGTGTGACATAAATGTCTCATTGTTTAACAAAGATGTGGTCATCTTCATAACATAATAGGATTCAAGAGCAACATGCAGTAAAATCTGTTAAAACCACCCTTGATTCTAGTTTTTAAGTTTTTATTCTCAAACACCTTTCCGTGACCCCTATTTCAAAAAAGAACGTTTTGCAAAGTTTTAAAAAATATTATAACGAAGGGGTTAAGAGACAGCTTAAATTTGGCACTTTCTGTTAATCTTTTAGAAGAATTGCAAAGAGAAAATGAAACGGATTTTTCATGAGAATAAAACTTTTAAATTACAGTTTACGTTGTCAGTCGTGAGCAAACATTTATGAACTCGATACATGCTTAGAACAAAGTTCACTGAAGGGTCTAAATACATTTGCATTCAAATGACTTTAGAGAGGAAACGTCAGGAATTGTTACCAGCCACCCCACAAATGCAAGATTCGAGCGTTTTTCAGCTAATTGGCGACCAAAGTAATCCTGAATTTTAATTTACTTAGCTCCTTTGGTTATAATATTAGCGTCTAACGGAATAAAGATCGCGTTGCTGGTTTGTAACGCCCTTCATAATGTTAACAGTTTCAGTTTGTTTACGTCTATTTGTTCCCTTTCTCCTGTTATTATTTTTCTCAACAAGCATTAGTTTTGATGTTTTAGTCCTGCAAACTGGACAGCACGTAGTCGGAGATTACTCTCAAACGAGCCAAAATATTGTTCCTTTGCAGCTCACGAGTAACATTACAGAAGAACATTCTCGAGCTAGTGAATGTGAATAGCTGGCATGAGGCTGTCTTCCACGGTGTGTCGCTGAAAATAATCAGGGAATGAGGGTGACTTCTACTAGAGTTCATGTTGAAGGTTGGTGTGTCAAAGAAAAAAATGAAATGAAGCCGCAAAAAATTTCGTAGCGCAAGTATGAGCTAATTGTTGCCTTCTATCTTTGCAAATCTCTGACTCAAAGACGAAAATCCGGCGGGGTCTTTTTTTGTTTGCTTCCAGAAAGCGAAAGTGCTTGACATTTAAGCCGGTTACTCTTTAGATTATTTGATCCAGCTATCGTTACTTTCCTCATTATGTAATGGATTGAAATTTTGAAAACTAGCTAGAACTTGCTGGTTGCGTCAGCAATATCAGGCAAACATGCATCAATGCCTTGTGTCAATGAAACTATTGCGGAAGATGCTGCTTGCAATGTTACAAACTGCAGCCAGGGATACGAGATAAGAGAAACACTGAACATGTGTCTCAAGAGCAACAAGACGAAAGCACTCAGTAGTTACTATTGTCTTTAGTCAATTATCAGTTTTGTTATTTTTCAGCCTTCCTCTTCGCATCTCTAGTCTCTCCTTCATGTAAATTTAATCTAAAAGCCACTATTAAGATTTATGCACCTGCCGTTTTAAACATCAGCTCTCCTTTTTAAAGAAAATCTGATATGAACGTCACAAAGAGTGGATTGCTCTCTACCAGGCCCGACCTCCTGTCAATCAATGTTTAGCAACATTATATTATTTTAATATTTATTTATATTTTGCAGACTCACCCACTAATGTAGGTCCAAGTTCACGGATGGAAGAAGATTCGGACCAGTTGCTGTGGATTATTTCGTCGGCTGTACTTGCTGTGCTTTCAGTTGTTGCAATTGTTGTTGTCATCGTTTGTTATAAACGACTCAAAAAGTCGAGAAGGGATCAAGGTTGGTAGACATCCACATAATCTTGCAGTGAGTTTAAATGAGGAAGACTACATAGATATTTAAGACTAAATCGAGCATTTTAGCATTTCACTGATCATTTTACCTGTACCTCAGCCAATGTCATCTACTGTATAACTTGCACTCTCTGCAAAAAGTTATACATCGGCGAAACAGGTAGACGACTAGGCGACCGATTCCGAGAACATCTTCGCGACGTTGAGAAAGACGAGAAAACGCATCTAAACCGGTCGCTAGACACTTTAATCTGCCGAATCATTCGAAGCAACATATGGTGGTCTGTGGCCTCTCCCTACATCAAGGAGGCACAGAAAGCCGCAAAAATCTAGAACAAAAATTTATTTCTCAAATCGGCACTGTTAATCCTCACGGTATCAACGAACGCTTTTCATTCAACTAATTTATTCTGTTGTTTTTTCACGTTGCCAGGCACCAACCAATAGCGTAGCTCCATATTTCTCTATATAAACCACACACAACCCACAATTCCTCGATTCGCTCCGACGAAGAGCTAGCGCTCGAAACGTCAGCTTTCGAATCTCTTTACGGTGGCTAATTCACATTATCAACTCAGTTGATAAAACCAAATTATCCTATTTTAGTTGTTAATTTACAAAATAACTAAAAGTTTATGCATTTTCTAAAAACTAAAGATAAATACTGTTATATGAGACAACAAGGAAAACGATTTCTCATGGGAACTCTAGAAATTGTGCAAAAACAATAAAATGTCATTATCATTTCCACTTTACCAGTACTTTCAAGTGTTTTATGTAATATTTCAAAAACGAGTGCGAGGGTTTCATCAGGTTTCCAAACGCGAGAAACATTTGAAACCACGAGGCTGCAGGCCGAGTGGTTTTATTGTTTTCGAGCGTTTGGAAATCTGATTAAACCCGAAGCACGAGTTTTTGAAATTACTTCTCCAACAAAGAAAATTAGTTTAAATTATCATTTGAATAAGATTTCCCAATTCAGCTATTATATTTGAGACGTGGAATGTGCATGATCCTCAAAACAATGTGCATGATGTGCATGATCCTATCACCTAATTGCTGCGCTGTGACAATTTTTGAATATTAGTCAACTGATGTCACGTTGTTACCTAGCTATTTGTCAGTTCTGAGCGAACACGTTGCTTCACAGAGCAAATGGCAAAGTGCAGATTTAGACATCCTAAAACTAGCGAAGAAGAGGAAAAGTGTGTGGCCAGCGCAATTCCGAGGTAACGTGTGCATTTGGTCTGATAAAATTTCTAACGTCAGTGACAATTTAGGTCGGAAGCGTACAGCAAGGTTGAAAGTGAACCAAAACACGAGGTCGCCACCAACGAGCGAGAATTTAAATTTAGAAAACGAATGGGCTTTCCTGTTTTGGGTAGTTTAACAACTGTACCGTTACATTCAACGTTAGCAGTAAATAATTTAGGTTTAAAGTTTGTTTCGTAAAATGTGTGATTAAATAAAGTTGTTAATCGCCACGTGTTTTTGTTGCTTTATGAATATGCAGATTAAGAAATCGTTTCAAACACGGTTTTCTTTCAAAGCCGTGTTTTCAACTCGTTTTTCACTGGGTTTCTAAACTCATCCACCTGACCAGAATAAGCTGCTCTGGTTGGGTAAGAGCTGTATGAATAATTAATGAGTTTGAGAAGTCAGTTTCAACATTTGTTTTCGACATTTGGTGTTGTTAGAAATGATTTCCTTGACAAGATATTTAAATCAGTCGCATAGAAGTTTGCAATACAATGTAACTAATCTTGGCGCAAAGTTTTTGTCCGATTGTCACTTGAACGTATGGTGTATTGTGGTATTTCTTTAATATGTTGCCGGCTGATGTAAACACGAGAAAACACGATTGCTTGGACAAGTGTAGAGTCTGCATGGCGCCGAAGGGTCCCCTGCACCGAAACTGTAGCGTTAAGCGACTAGGTTAGTTCCCGTACTATGCTGAAATAGACTGCATGTTTTTCTTCTCTTTATTTGTAGAAAGGTCCAATGGGGAAACTTCGCAGTATAATGATATCTCGGATGACCACGGTAATCCATCACAACCTCGCACGGCTCCTTCGGGGGCCAAGGTTGTAAAAGGGCTAAGGAGACATCCCACTCTCCCATCCATTCCCCAGTACCAAACCTTGGACCCATCCATAGCAGGGGTCGCTAATTACGAACCGTTTGATACCGAGCAAGACCTCAACCACAGCGGGCTGTACGATAAGTTAGATTTTAGGCCCCTCGATAATGGCCCCGATTATTTTATCCTGGATAAGACCATTCCAGAACATCTCGAGCTTGTTAGTGACACGAATGTGCCATGAGGCAATACCGCGTCGACTGCTACGGCAGGAGCGCCTGGGAAAGAATACTACCAACCGATGGAAGGTAGCTTGCGCAATGGCTTATTTAACAAAAACAATTCCGTACCTGAAAATTACGTTCCCATGGAGATGAAAGGCTCGCAAACGAAAATCCCAAATCAACCTGGCCCTTTTCCACGCCAGTATTACGAACCGATGGCGGGAAAACTTGAGCCACAGCTATGCGAAGAATGTAATCAGATACGATATGCTGAAAGGCAGCGAGAGTCACGTTTCGCGTAATGAAAGTCGGTTGTTATGTAACAGTAGATGAGGGCAGTAACTATGGCACGTTTCACGAGCTGAACGTTCGCATAATAATTCCTCACAACGAGAACTTAGGCCACCTGTGTCACAAATAGTGCTAAGACTGAAACAAGTTAATTTTAAAGCGCGGTTACACGATTTACTAAATCGTTTTGTTGACAATCAATTGTCCACTTGGTGATTACTTTAAAATGAAACAATCGATATGTGAGTAATTCACTCGGTCAGTAAAACCAACCAATCAACAAACGACCCAACCGACCGACCAAGTAATCAGTTCAAAGGTCAACATCTTTTTGCACAAAAGATGACACTGAATCATAAAGAATTCAGGTTATTTCTGCCTACCTTTGTACAAGAGGAGGAATAATCACGGGTGACTTGACTG
>JAHPZR010029109.1:0-2500 GCA_019787425.1 Platygyra sinensis | reverse complement strand
ACTAATGTCATGTCATAGCCTCGATACCATTCCCAAGGTTCAAGATGGCGGCCTTTGGTGTTCGAGGGTGGTAATTTTTAACGATTTCAAAGACCCACTACTAAAATTCAAGTCGTTGCTGCACCAAATGACAACTATTTTTGAAACGCTGGGTATGTGGGCTTTCATATAAGGTAAAATGTTTCTAGACCTTAGTTTCCCTTTAATGTGAAAGCGAAGAATTTTACCCTCCACATGTATTTTTTGATCTCGTACTCTGCTAGAAATGAACCGGAACAAATGACTAGCAAACGGCAGTTATGGTCTTAAATAGTCAAAATTGCAGAAAATGAATTATCGTTATATCGTTGCGTGAAGTTTTTGCTCCCGCGGCTTATGTTTTTAATAAATAAGTTGAAAATGATCAACTTTTTTCTGATTTTTTTACATTTATTTACTACCTAAAATACTAAAATAGAGCTCACTGACGACTGTTTTAGTTAACGGTCTTTTAAATAAATGTATCGCATATGCAATAGTCATTTGGCGTTATGGGAATTGTGCAGAACCTGGTTTGATTTTCTAAAGCGTGTTTATGAATGTACTTCAATCGGTACCGTTTTCAAAGCAAAAGAAAAGAAAAGAAAGGGTCTTGATTTGCGGCGCTGTCTTTATTGAGGCACACAATGTCATATCAACTTTTGTCTAGAAATTTGTACCTAAGACAACGTGCAAAATAAATTCTCAATTTCAATACATTAATTGGATTTGAAAAACAAGGTAATCGTTCCAGCTGCAGGCTGCTAGCATTTAAAATCCAAATGTGTAAAGTGTTTCGCCATACAGATTATAATATCTCGCATGAGACATGATTTGACATTCGCAACTCAGTTGACTATAGGAGAATGTAGGGTATTATAAAATATCGGGTTGAGAACTTTCCACTTTAACGTATTTCTCCAGTATAAAGAACTAAATCATGTACTCGCATGTAAATGGTGGTTAACAATACCTCCCGGAAGTAATTCCTGAGTTTATATTGAGCGTTTATCATCACCCTCGGTAACTAAAGTTGCCCTTGCGGTGTGCAACAATAAGATTGAAATAGAGTGAGCCATGGGCTTGTGAGAATTTGTAGGAAGAAATCTAAATTCCACATCAAAGAATAAAGGCCTTTCAAAATATATTTGCTGACGTCATTCTTCGTATTCTTCCTCATCAAAATAAGAGTTCAAACAGAGAAAGTATCACACAAGACACGAATTGACTACAAACATGTAAAGGGCTTGTGAAACTTAGTGAAATTGGTGAAATGTTTGGGGAATTCTAGGTGGCAAAAGTGCTGATGAGCTCAAATTCTTTGTAAAATTTTGCGGTTTTAAACCGGCGTCGCACAGAAAGTATTCAATATAAATCTGCGCCAAATCCTTAGGACAGTCAATCGTGCTCTGCCCTACCGGTATTCAAAAGTAATGTTTTTGCAGGTCTATCAGAAACTGTATCGCTTTTGCTACTGAATAAGGCAAATATTGTCAACAAAGATTCTTCTATACTGTATGATCTCGAAGTCAAGATTCAGTGGAAAAAACCAGCTTTGACAAACAACAGCATTACAATATCAGGAGCGTTCAGGACAGTGCTTTTTATCCCCAGGGGTCTATGGCCCACTATCCCCAAGGGGTCATGGCCTGAAAAAAATGGCGCAAGACATGACACTGCAATGTTTTAAGCTGTCACTTCTAAATCATAATGATTTAAAGTGATGTTAGTATTTTAAGTATGTCATTCAGTTATATTATAAAGTTTTGTTGCCTATCTTAAATGCTTTATTTCAAGAGGGTCAGATAGGTTTAACTTCCGCAGCGATATCGGTCTCAACTTAAATTTGTGTACACCTTAGAAAAGTCGTTTACAGCCGGTGAATTAAGAAGCAGGTTTTTAATTTAGGCTTCTGTAGGGTGTCGCGAAGCTCTTTTTAGGAGAATTGTTAACCCCCCTCAGATGTAATTTAGTTTCTTCAAGATTCCATCCACTGCAGGGTTTCCATGTGAAGGCGCGGAGGCTCGTTGTCTCTTTAACGGCTGTAACTCCTCAAGACATATTCAGTTTAAGCCTTGTGTGCAATGAAATAAAGAACGCAGTCATACAGTGCTGTAGGTTTAAATTAATCACCCTTCCAGAATTCTTTGAAAATTTCGTCAGAGACATGTACAAGCGCTTTGAATTCCAACGTCTATTTGTCTAGGCCATAAAAACGCTAAAACTTGTCTGTCTGATGCAGACTGGCGTTTTTGCAGGGCCCCCAAACCCAGGTTAGTCTTTTTGAGGAGTTTAATTCGAATATTCCGACAAGCACATCTCCGTATATAAATACTTAATCCCCTCGAACTCTCCAGCGTTCGGACAGATTCTCGAACAATAATTTTAAGATATTTTTACACAGTGTTCTTTAGCCCTAGGGTTTAGGGTTAGGGCTTAATCATAGCAGGCTTATGAAGCGATATTGCTGTTAGATTTGTCA
>JAHPZR010029107.1:10000-15000 GCA_019787425.1 Platygyra sinensis | reverse complement strand
AATACACGGCTTAGGCTTCTTTATTTGTTAAATAAATACTGCCAAGGGTAAATTATTCATTTGAGAACACGAGGGAAATGTAGAAAACACGAGCCGCAGGCGAGGGTTTTCTACATTTCTCGAGTGTTCTCAAATGACCGGAGTGTTTTATCACAGCGTAATACACCGCTTAGGCTTCTTTATTTGCTTTATGATATAGATTTTACACGCCGCGAGTAGAAACAACAAAGCACAGAGATCGAAAAAACTGATGCCATTTAATACCAATAAAGTGCTACATGCAAACGCCAGCAAACTTCTGATTGGCTAGCATGCCAAATCCAGTCATTTGATTGGCTACTCTAGTCCTCAGCTGTCAATCTGTCAAATGTCGATTTCCGAACAAAGAACTTCAGATCGCACTCAGTGAAAGTTTTAAGTGGCAAGAGTTTTTTCTTTTAAAGTACTAAAAGTTTGTAGAAAAGTATACAAATCTAGACAGAAGCTACAAACTTAGAGAGCAAAACTGAACTGAGGGCCGTTATGGATCTTTGTTTACGAAAACATTAGTGTTTTGAATTTGGCAAGAGTTAAACATGCCGCCGCTTCCAAGGATTTGAAATGGTGAATTTTGCTGTAATTGCTGCTGCTGCTGGAACGGCTGTGTCGTTGGCTTATTTGCTGCAGGAACAACCGTCAACTGGAGTGGTTCTGGAGGACTGACAAGCGATCCATCCTGTATCGAGGGGTTTGAAGTGCCTTGTGAGGAACACGCCGCGGACAAGACGTCCGAACATTGGCGAAGTTGACTTGACCATAGTTAATAAAGCGGAATGGTTAGGAAGCCCGGCAAACATCAAAGGAGCAAACAAAGATGCCAAGATTTAGGTTGGAAGGTCCATGACCGTGCAAAATCTTTCGTGTACCGCTCATACACTATGCATGAGTTACGTAACCAACACGTTTCTATTGGTTAGATCCTCAGAATGGAGTAAACAACTATTGTGTTTTGTGCACGGTCAAGGCCAAAAGAGCGAACAATAACCTACAACAAAGAAGTTTGTCGAGTTTCATAACCATTCCCATCTATTAACTATGACTTGACGAAGGCCTCGTGTTGTAGTGCTTGATGCTCTCTTCGTTGCGGTGATCTGAGATATTCATTATGTGACGGGAGGATATCTGGGCATCTGACCATAAAGTGATGGCCGTGGCTCTTACAGAATGATTGGTATAGATCTGCGATAATGCAGCTGCCTTGGAGATGTCTCTCATCATGCTCTGAAGCTTGTTCACGCCAAGCGGTCTGTTTTCATACCAGACAACGTCAGACTCTTCAGCTCCGTTTCGTTTCGGATACTGGAAGAAAGCTTCACAGCTGGCAATTCTTTTGGAAATATACTTCTTCAGGCACGATAGTCCATCCAGGTTGGGGTCGCTGGAAGTCTGGTGCATTCGCCCAAATTTTTGTGAACTCTGCACATCGACAATTCCTCCAGGATGGTTCTTGGTTGCTTCGTCGACATTCATGCGAGCGTAGGGACGGCAATCTTCATCTACTTCGAACACAAAGCTGTCAGCACGGAGTTCGCGTTGACCTTCTCGGCCTCTTCTACACCAGTAGAGGGAAGTGTTGAACCACACGTTGCGTTGGAGGCCAAGCGGAGTACCGCCATGAATTACGCCCGAAGCACTTAGCTTTCGGAGATCTCCTGGAGGTATGGCTGGCTTATGTTTTGTATTCTCTTTGCCGTCCTTCTTCTGGACCTTAATTTTGGAATTTAGCATTTTATTTGACAACTGAAAGGCTTCACCTTTTGCTATTTTTATGGCTCTATTATGTGGAGGGTTGTTTAAGAACCGTTCAATTGCATTTCTTATAGCCAGTAATGATGAGCGACTGTATAATTCGCCATCCTTCGCCCGGGCTTCGGCGTAAAATCGCCTCAAAACCTGATCCAACTCCATGCCACTCATCTCGGAAAGCTTTCTATCCACACCTCTGTCATTACACCAGTCTGAAAAAAATACATTGAGCCTCTTTTTATTGACACAGAACACTCAAGTTTTCGCGTTGTAAATTGTTTATGTTTTGTACTGTTGCTGTTCAGCCATTTTGTTTATCGTTGCGGTGTATAGGTTTCTAGCTTGTTGCATTGTTGCCAATGTACAGATAATTATAATAAATGACTTTCAGTTGAAAACTTTTAATTTTCTATTGTTTTGTGCTTACCTTCAAATACTTTCACTCCCCATTTTGTTGTGTTTTTGGTGGTTTGTGCCTCGGCACGGTCAACGATAACGTCGAGGTCGTCCTCCGATAGCTCGACAAAACGGGACTTCTCGACTGTTTTCACCTCTTCTTCTTTACTTGTTATATTTATCTCAGCTTCTCCAACAAAGAAAATTAGTTTAAATTATTATTTGAATAAGATTTCCCAATTCAACTATTATATTTGAGACGTGAAATGTGCATGATCCTCAAAACAATGTGCATGATGTGCATGATCCTATCACCTAATTGCTGCGCTGTGACAATTTTTGAATATTCATCAACTGATGTCACGTCGTTACCTAGCTGTTTGTCTGTTCCGAGCGAACACGTTGCTTCACAGAGCAAATGGCAAAGTGCAGATTTAGACCTCTTAAAACTAGCGAAGAAGAGGAAAAGTGTGTGGCCAGCGCAATTCCGAGGTAACATGTGCATTTGGTCTGATAAAATTTCTAACGTCAGTGCCAATTTAGGTCGGAAGTGTACAGCAAGGTTGAAAGTGAACCAAAACACGAGGTCGCCACCATCGAGCGAGAATTTAGATTTAGAAAAAGAATGGGCTTTTCTGTTTTGGGTAGTTTAACAACTGTACCGTTACATTCAACGTTAGCAGTAAATAATTTAGGTTTAAAGTTTGTTTCGTAAAATGTGTGATTAAATAAAGTTGTTTATCGCCACGTGTTTTTGTTGCTTTATGAAGATGCAGATTAAGAAATCGTTTCAAACACGGGTTTCTTTCAAGGCCGTGTTTTCAACTCGTTTTTCATTGGGTTTCTAAACTCATCCACCTGACCAGAATAAGATGCTCTGGTTGGGTAAGATCTACATGAATAATTAATGAGTTTGAGAAGTAATTTTAAAAACTCGTGCTTCGGGTTTCATCAGATTTCCAAACGCTCGAAAACAATAAAACCACGAGGCCGCAGGCCGAGTGGTTTCAAATGTTTCTCGCGTTTGGAAACCTGATGAAACCCTCGCACTCGTTTTTGAAATATTACTTGAAAACTTTCTGCTGCTTCACAGAGAACTCCATCGTAAATTTCTTCAAAGTAAACGTTTTTCGCCATCTCTAACAAAATGTCGATTAGGGGTAAAGTGGCGAAAAACAATAAAACACGTTTTTTCTATGTTTTATACTCTGGTAAAACATAGGTTTTTGACCAATCAGAGCGCGCGCAGGGTCCTATCTATGTTATAAAAAGGCATATATGATAGATACCCGGGAAACCTAGCGTCCAGCAGATGAAATATTTTGAGGCCACGGTACGTTAATTCAAATTTTATGGTATTTAGAAATTTAGCTATGGGAGAAACCATGATTACTTCATTTAGATGACATTTAACGTGCAAGGGACTTATCATTCAATACACAGTAAAGAAGTTGGAAGGTCTAGAGACTGTCGCTAACGTACTAACGTCTGAACGTTCAGAGAATGGGTTGGGTTTCAACCAATTGTCAAATCTTCAAGATTGGCAAAGGCAAACTTATCTACATTGTAAACCTTTAGAATTGGCAATTTATGAAAATACTTCCCTGCATTTCAGTTACAGCAGGAGCCCATCACTCGGAGCCTGCAACGCGTTTTCACAGACCGATCTATTTTTAGTTTGAATTTATCGCGAATTCAGATCCCCACAGGAACCTCATCGGTTCAATAATCGGTTCAATAATTGCTTTATTATTCATTGAAAATATTCCCCCGTTCTCAAAGGAGTTTCACCAATTCGCTCTTTGTTTTTCCGCTCACCAAATATAACACAACCTCGTCCCCAGTTTTTCTCGGTCAACGGTTGACGTCATCGGTTCAATGATTTGCAGCGGCTGCACTTTTGACGCCATTATATTGTTTCAATATTTGGTCAGCAGCAGCTGGTTATGGTGAATTATGCGTGTGGTTTTAACGAATCACAAACAGAGAAATATTTTGAAGGAATAATTTTAACAATTATTATTCATTTAAAATTTTTCCCCGTTTCTGATTGGTTAAAGTGCACATGACCGGAAATTAAGTCATTTAAAAATTACACTCATTTAAAAGGCTTTTCAAAGTAGAGTAAAATGGCGTTTTTCTTCTTTGTAATATCTTTTTTCCTTTTATGCAAATTTGGTCACTGATGACGTAATCGGTTGTGAAAGTACAGTGGTGTGACACAAAGTTGAAAATATCTCCGCCAATAATGAAGCAATGCTATTGAAACTTGGCAGGGATGTTACACCCTCTAAAATATAGCAGATGGTACACATTTTGATGTTGCTATAGCAACATGCTCAGTTCCAGTCCCTTCCTCTTCAAAATCAAGTATTGCCATATGTAGCTGCACAGGCCTAAATATACTGCTAAAAATGTTGAACAGGCGATCCAATGAAGGTGGGACCGCCATAGGTCTTAGATAAGACCAGGTATTTTGTCTTGTTAAGTCGCAAATGGTAATATTTAATTTTGAAGAGGCAGGAGACTGGAACCAAGCATGTTGCCATAGCAACATCAAAATGTGTACCATCTGGTTATTTCGTAAGGTGCAACATATCTGCCAAGTTTCAATAGCAGTGCTTCATTGTTGGCGGAGATATTCTTAATTTTGTGTCACACCACTGTACTTGCACAACCGGTGACGTCATCAGCGTCCAAATTTGCATAATGTAAAGTAAAGTAAAACTTTATTTATACAGGGTAGTCTATTCAGCTCTAAGGCTGGTCTTTATAGGGGCCCTGTATCTATAGTCTAAAAAAAGTACAATAACAGAATT
>JAHPZR010029107.1:0-2500 GCA_019787425.1 Platygyra sinensis | reverse complement strand
GTACTGGACCGGGCACTGTCCCGAATAATCCAGCACGAAGATTTCTCGTAGTTTTACTTCTTCTTTTTATTTTCTTCCAACTTTGTTTTTCTTCTTTTTAGAAACGTCAGACGTGAGTAAACGTTCAGTTTGCCGTAAATAAAAATTGCGCGCTTCAAGTTAATGGGTCTTTGCAGTCTATCATTTGGGTTTTTCTTCAGTCGTGTAATAAATCTCTTATTAACCAAGCTTGCTCGGGACCGTACTGGAAGAATATCGGCCCTTGGTCTTTTTTGTACGGACCTCGCTATGCTCGGTCCATACTGTCAAGTCCTCGGGCCGATATTCTCCCAGTACGGTCCTCGCGCTTGGTTAATAAGATATATGTACACAGTAAACCAAGCCTGCATGTCTCTGTCAACCTATTATTTGGAGTGTGGCCGCCATGTTGCGCGACTCCACAGTCGTCGTCGTGTGTACACTCATTAGTTCCCAGTTATTTTTCATTATATTTTACTAGATTTTCGAACATTTACAATTATTCCACAAGGCAAAGTATGAATGTTAAACATGAAAATTTTGGGAAAAGCACGTTTCTTTTTACCAGCGCAAAAATGTTTAACAATCTACCTTTAACCATTGTCAAAAGTGAAAACATTCAAACGTTCTGCCGCCGAGCAAGACATTTTTTTTTATCATAACTTTGATATTTTAATGATATTTTTAGGTTTAAATGTGATTTTGCATTGTATTCTTAGGCTTTTTAAAGTAGTTCTTAAATTCTGTTATTGTACTTTTTTTAGACTATAGATACAGGGCCCCTATAAAGACCAGCCTTAGAGCTGAATAGACTACCCTGTATAAATAAAGTTTTACTTTACTTTACATTATGCAAATTTGGACGCTGATGACGTCACCGGTTGTGCAAGTACAGTGGTGTGACACAAAATTAAGAATATCTCCGCCAACAATGAAGCACTGCTATTGAAACTTGGCAGATATGTTGCACCTTACGAAATAACCAGATGGTACACATTTTGATGTTGCTATGGCAACATGCTTGGTTCCAGTCTCCTGCCTCTTCAAAATTAAATATTACCATTTGCGACTTAACAAGACAAAATACCTGGTCTTATCTAAGACCTATGGCGGTCCCACCTTCATTGGATCGCCTGTTCAACATTTTTAGCAGTATATTTAGGCCTGTGCAGCTACATATGGCAATACTTGATTTTGAAGAGGAAGGGACTGGAACTGAGCATGTTGCTATAGCAACATCAAAATGTGTACCATCTGCTATATTTTAGAGGGTGTAACATCCCTGCCAAGTTTCAATAGCATTGCTTCATTATTGGCGGAGATATTTTCAACTTTGTGTCACACCACTGTACTTTCACAACCGATTACGTCATCAGTGACCAAATTTGCATAAAAGGAAAAAAGATATTACAAAGAAGAAAAACGCCATTTTACTCTACTTTGAAAAGCCTTTTAAATGAGTGTAATTTTTAAATGACTTAATTTCCGGTCATGTGCACTTTAACCAATCAGAAACGGGGAAAAATTTTAAATGAATAATAATTGTTAAAATTATTCCTTCAAAATATTTCTCTGTTTGTGATTCGTTAAAACCACACGCATAATTCACCATAACCAGCTGCTGCTGACCAAATATTGAAACAATATAATGGCGTCAAAAGTGCAGCCGCTGCAAATCATTGAACCGATGACGTCAACCGTTGACCGAGAAAAAACTGGGGACGAGGTTGTGTTATATTTGGTGAGCGGAAAAACAAAGAGCGAATTGGTGAAACTCCTTTGAGAACGGGGGAATATTTTCAATGAATAATAAAGCAATTATTGAACCGATTATTGAACCGATGAGGTTCCTGTGGGGATCTGAATTCGCGATAAATTCAAACTAAAAATAGATCGGTCTGTGAAAACGCGTTGCAGGCTCCGAGTGATGGGCTCCTGCTGTAACTGAAATGCAGGGAAGTATTTTCATAAATTGCCAATTCTAAAGGTTTACAATGTAGATAAGTTTGCCTTTGCCAATCTTGAAGATTTGACAATTGGTTGAAACCCAACCCATTCTCTGAACGTTCAGACGTTAGTACGTTAGCGACAGTCTCTAGACCTTCCAACTTCTTTACTGTGTATTGAATGATAAGTCCCTTGCACGTTAAATGTCATCTAAATGAAGTAATCATGGTTTCTCCCATAGCTAAATTTCTAAATACCATAAAATTTGAATTAACGTACCGTGGCCTCAAAATATTTCATCTGCTGGACGCTAGGTTTCCCGGGTATCTATCATATATGCCTTTTTATAACATAGATAGGACCCTGCGCGCGCTCTGATTGGTCAAAAACCTATGTTTTACCAGAGTATAAAACATAGAAAAAAACGTGTTTTATTGTTTTTCGCCACTTTACCCCTAATCGACATTTTGTTAGAGATGGCGAAAAACGTTTACTTTGAAGAAATTTACGATGGAGTTCTCTGTGAAGCAGCAGA
>JAHPZR010029106.1:0-10000 GCA_019787425.1 Platygyra sinensis | reverse complement strand
AGCAGTTACCTTGTTTTGACAGGTGTCAATTGATCATTGGATGTCCAATATCAAAGAATTATTACACGACTAAGTTAGTTCAGAGGGCCAATAACTAAAATCAGCCAATCAGATTGCTCCGTTGCCGGTCCAATATTCTCTAAGTACTGGACCGGGCACTGTCCCGAATAATCCAGCACGAAGATTTCTCGTAGTTTTACTTCTTCTTTTTATTTTCTTCCAACTTTGTTTTTCTTCTTTTAGAAACGTCAGACGTGAGTAAACGTTCAGTTTGCCGTAAATAAAAATTGCGCGCTTCAAGTTAATGGGGTCTTTGCAGTCTATCATTTGGGTTTTTCTTCAGTCGTGTAATAAATCTCTTATTAACCAAGCTTGCTCGGGACCGTACTGGAAGAATATCGGCCCTTGGTCTTTTTTGTACGGACCTCGCTATGCTCGGTCCATACTGTCAAGTCCTCGGGCCGATATTCTCCCAGTACGGTCCTCGCGCTTGGTTAATAAGATATATGTACACAGTAAACCAAGCCTGCATGTCTCTGTCAACCTATTATTTGGAGTGTGGCCGCCATGTTGCGCGACTCCACAGTCGTCGTCGTGTGTACACTCATTAGTTCCCAGTTATTTTTCATTATATTTTACTAGATTTTCGAACATTTACAATTATTCCACAAGGCAAAGTATGAATGTTAAACATGAAAATTTTGGGAAAAGCACGTTTCTTTTTACCAGCGCAAAAATGTTTAACAATCTACCTTTAACCATTGTCAAAAGTGAAAACATTCAAACGTTCTGCCGCCGAGCAAGACATTTTTTTTTTATCATAACTTTGATATTTTAATGATATTTTTAGGTTTAAATGTGATTTTGCATTGTATTCTTAGGCTTTTTAAAGTAGTTCTTAAATTCTGTTATTGTACTTTTTTTAGACTATAGATACAGGGCCCCTATAAAGACCAGCCTTAGAGCTGAATAGACTACCCTGTATAAATAAAGTTTTACTTTACTTTACATTATGCAAATTTGGACGCTGATGACGTCACCGGTTGTGCAAGTACAGTGGTGTGACACAAAATTAAGAATATCTCCGCCAACAATGAAGCACTGCTATTGAAACTTGGCAGATATGTTGCACCTTACGAAATAACCAGATGGTACACATTTTGATGTTGCTATGGCAACATGCTTGGTTCCAGTCTCCTGCCTCTTCAAAATTAAATATTACCATTTGCGACTTAACAAGACAAAATACCTGGTCTTATCTAAGACCTATGGCGGTCCCACCTTCATTGGATCGCCTGTTCAACATTTTTAGCAGTATATTTAGGCCTGTGCAGCTACATATGGCAATACTTGATTTTGAAGAGGAAGGGACTGGAACTGAGCATGTTGCTATAGCAACATCAAAATGTGTACCATCTGCTATATTTTAGAGGGTGTAACATCCCTGCCAAGTTTCAATAGCATTGCTTCATTATTGGCGGAGATATTTTCAACTTTGTGTCACACCACTGTACTTTCACAACCGATTACGTCATCAGTGACCAAATTTGCATAAAAGGAAAAAAGATATTACAAAGAAGAAAAACGCCATTTTACTCTACTTTGAAAAGCCTTTTAAATGAGTGTAATTTTTAAATGACTTAATTTCCGGTCATGTGCACTTTAACCAATCAGAAACGGGGAAAAATTTTAAATGAATAATAATTGTTAAAATTATTCCTTCAAAATATTTCTCTGTTTGTGATTCGTTAAAACCACACGCATAATTCACCATAACCAGCTGCTGCTGACCAAATATTGAAACAATATAATGGCGTCAAAAGTGCAGCCGCTGCAAATCATTGAACCGATGACGTCAACCGTTGACCGAGAAAAACTGGGGACGAGGTTGTGTTATATTTGGTGAGCGGAAAAACAAAGAGCGAATTGGTGAAACTCCTTTGAGAACGGGGGAATATTTTCAATGAATAATAAAGCAATTATTGAACCGATTATTGAACCGATGAGGTTCCTGTGGGGATCTGAATTCGCGATAAATTCAAACTAAAAATAGATCGGTCTGTGAAAACGCGTTGCAGGCTCCGAGTGATGGGCTCCTGCTGTAACTGAAATGCAGGGAAGTATTTTCATAAATTGCCAATTCTAAAGGTTTACAATGTAGATAAGTTTGCCTTTGCCAATCTTGAAGATTTGACAATTGGTTGAAACCCAACCCATTCTCTGAACGTTCAGACGTTAGTACGTTAGCGACAGTCTCTAGACCTTCCAACTTCTTTACTGTGTATTGAATGATAAGTCCCTTGCACGTTAAATGTCATCTAAATGAAGTAATCATGGTTTCTCCCATAGCTAAATTTCTAAATACCATAAAATTTGAATTAACGTACCGTGGCCTCAAAATATTTCATCTGCTGGACGCTAGGTTTCCCGGGTATCTATCATATATGCCTTTTTATAACATAGATAGGACCCTGCGCGCGCTCTGATTGGTCAAAAACCTATGTTTTACCAGAGTATAAAACATAGAAAAAACGTGTTTTATTGTTTTTCGCCACTTTACCCCTAATCGACATTTTGTTAGAGATGGCGAAAAACGTTTACTTTGAAGAAATTTACGATGGAGTTCTCTGTGAAGCAGCAGAAAGTTTTCAAGTAATATTTCAAAAACGAGTGCGAGGGTTTCATCAGGTTTCCAAACGCGAGAAACATTTGAAACCACTCGGCCTGCGGCCTCGTGGTTTTATTGTTTTCGAGCGTTTGGAAATCTGATGAAACCCGAAGCACGAGTTTTTAAAATTACTTCTCAAACTCATTAATTATTCATGTAGATCTTACCCAACCAGAGCATCTTATTCTGGTCAGGTGGATGAGTTTAGAAACCCAATGAAAAACGAGTTGAAAACACGGCCTTGAAAGAAACCCGTGTTTGAAACGATTTCTTAATCTGCATCTTCATAAAGCAACAAAAACACGTGGCGATAAACAACTTTATTTAATCACACATTTTACGAAACAAACTTTAAACCTAAATTATTTACTGCTAACGTTGAATGTAACGGTACAGTTGTTAAACTACCCAAAACAGAAAAGCCCATTCTTTTTCTAAATCTAAATTCTCGCTCGATGGTGGCGACCTCGTGTTTTGGTTCACTTTCAACCTTGCTGTACACTTCCGACCTAAATTGGCACTGACGTTAGAAATTTTATCAGACCAAATGCACATGTTACCTCGGAATTGCGCTGGCCACACACTTTTCCTCTTCTTCGCTAGTTTTAAGAGGTCTAAATCTGCACTTTGCCATTTGCTCTGTGAAGCAACGTGTTCGCTCGGAACAGACAAACAGCTAGGTAACGACGTGACATCAGTTGATGAATATTCAAAAATTGTCACAGCGCAGCAATTAGGTGATAGGATCATGCACATCATGCACATTGTTTTGAGGATCATGCACATTTCACGTCTCAAATATAATAGTTGAATTGGGAAATCTTATTCAAATAATAATTTAAACTAATTTTCTTTGTTGGAGAAGCTGAGATAAATATAACAAGTAAAGAAGAAGAGGTGAAAACAGTCGAGAAGTCCCGTTTTGTCGAGCTATCGGAGGACGACCTCGACGTTATCGTTGACCGTGCCGAGGCACAAACCACCAAAAACACAACAAAATGGGGAGTGAAAGTATTTGAAGGTAAGCACAAAACAATAGAAAATTAAAAGTTTTCAACTGAAAGTCATTTATTATAATTATCTGTACATTGGCAACAATGCAACAAGCTAGAAACCTATACACCGCAACGATAAACAAAATGGCTGAACAGCAACAGTACAAAACATAAACAATTTACAACGCGAAAACTTGAGTGTTCTGTGTCAATAAAAAGAGGCTCAATGTATTTTTTTCAGACTGGTGTAATGACAGAGGTGTGGATAGAAAGCTTTCCGAGATGAGTGGCATGGAGTTGGATCAGGTTTTGAGGCGATTTTACGCCGAAGCCCGGGCGAAGGATGGCGAATTATACAGTCGCTCATCATTACTGGCTATAAGAAATGCAATTGAACGGTTCTTAAACAACCCTCCACATAATAGAGCCATAAAAATAGCAAAAGGTGAAGCCTTTCAGTTGTCAAATAAAATGCTAAATTCCAAAATTAAGGTCCAGAAGAAGGACGGCAAAGAGAATACAAAACATAAGCCAGCCATACCTCCAGGAGATCTCCGAAAGCTAAGTGCTTCGGGCGTAATTCATGGCGGTACTCCGCTTGGCCTCCAACGCAACGTGTGGTTCAACACTTCCCTCTACTGGTGTAGAAGAGGCCGAGAAGGTCAACGCGAACTCCGTGCTGACAGCTTTGTGTTCGAAGTAGATGAAGATTGCCGTCCCTACGCTCGCATGAATGTCGACGAAGCAACCAAGAACCATCCTGGAGGAATTGTCGATGTGCAGAGTTCACAAAAATTTGGGCGAATGCACCAGACTTCCAGCGACCCCAACCTGGATGGACTATCGTGCCTGAAGAAGTATATTTCCAAAAGAATTGCCAGCTGTGAAGCTTTCTTCCAGTATCCGAAACGAAACGGAGCTGAAGAGTCTGACGTTGTCTGGTATGAAAACAGACCGCTTGGCGTGAACAAGCTTCAGAGCATGATGAGAGACATCTCCAAGGCAGCTGCATTATCGCAGATCTATACCAATCATTCTGTAAGAGCCACGGCCATCACTTTATGGTCAGATGCCCAGATATCCTCCCGTCACATAATGAATATCTCAGATCACCGCAACGAAGAGAGCATCAAGCACTACAACACGAGGCCTTCGTCAAGTCATAGTTAATAGATGGGAATGGTTATGAAACTCGACAAACTTCTTTGTTGTAGGTTATTGTTCGCTCTTTTGGCCTTGACCGTGCACAAAACACAATAGTTGTTTACTCCATTCTGAGGATCTAACCAATAGAAACGTGTTGGTTACGTAACTCATGCATAGTGTATGAGCGGTACACGAAAGATTTTGCACGGTCATGGACCTTCCAACCTAAATCTTGGCATCTTTGTTTGCTCCTTTGATGTTTGCCGGGCTTCCTAACCATTCCGCTTTATTAACTATGGTCAAGTCAACTTCGCCAATGTTCGGACGTCTTGTCCGCGGCGTGTTCCTCACAAGGCACTTCAAACCCCTCGATACAGGATGGATCGCTTGTCAGTCCTCCAGAACCACTCCAGTTGACGGTTGTTCCTGCAGCAAATAAGCCAACGACACAGCCGTTCCAGCAGCAGCAGCAATTACAGCAAAATTCACCATTTCAAATCCTTGGAAGCGGCGGCATGTTTAACTCTTGCCAAATTCAAAACACTAATGTTTTCGTAAACAAAGATCCATAACGGCCCTCAGTTCAGTTTTGCTCTCTAAGTTTGTAGCTTCTGTCTAGATTTGTATACTTTTCTACAAACTTTTAGTACTTTAAAAGAAAAAACTCTTGCCACTTAAAACTTTCACTGAGTGCGATCTGAAGTTCTTTGTTCGGAAATCGACATTTGACAGATTGACAGCTGAGGACTAGAGTAGCCAATCAAATGACTGGATTTGGCATGCTAGCCAATCAGAAGTTTGCTGGCGTTTGCATGTAGCACTTTATTGGTATTAAATGGCATCAGTTTTTTCGATCTCTGTGCTTTGTTGTTTCTACTCGCGGCGTGTAAAATCTATATCATAAAGCAAATAAAGAAGCCTAAGCGGTGTATTACGCTGTGATAAAACACTCCGGTCATTGAGAACACTCGAGAAATGTAGAAAACCCTCGCCTGCGGCTCGTGTTTTCTACATTTCCCTCGTGTTCTCAAATGAATAATTTACCCTTGGCAGTATTTATTTAACAAATAAAGAAGCCTAAGCCGTGTATTACACTGTGATAAAACACGATGGTCATTTGAGAACACGAGGGAAATGAAGAAAACACGAGCCGCAGGTGAGTGTTTTCTACATTTCTCGAGTGTTCTCAAATGACCGGAGTGTTTTATGGCAGTGTAATACATAGCTTAGGCTTCTTCATTTCCTTTAAAATATAGATTTTACGCGCGCAAAACAATAAAACACGCTTTTTCTATGTTTTATACTCTGATAAAACATAGGTTTTTGACCAATCAGAGCGCGCGCAGGGTCCTATCTATATTTTAAAGGACAAGAGCTAGCGGTGCCGAGCAAACAACTGCAATATATAATTCAGATTGATCATAGCATTGTTAAGAATCCCAACTGGCCGGAGGCAAACCTGTTGGCTATTTACAAAAGTGGCCGAAGATTTGACCTCAACGCTACCGGAAGTGGTCAGAGCGGGACTTGAGCTCGGGACCGCTGAATTGCAAGTTCGGTGCCGTGACCATTTGGCTAAGCTGCCACCAGATTCACCTAAGCTGGATGCCGCCGAATCAGGATCTGAGTGCATTATAGAGGAGGTAAATTCAGAATCGGTCACTATTCCTTAATTATAATGGAAGCCTGTTAGAGTGATAATGGCTAAAAAAAGAAATCTTAGAATGGATTTTCATTGCAAATTTACCCAGGACTCCCTGAGTTTAGACGCATGACCAACCTTAGTAAATGTCGATTTTCTATCATACATATTGCCTTACTTCTCAGACCAACTCGGCTTCTCCGAGCAAGATCTTAATCTTTTGATGCCACAAAAGACACAAGACAAAGAAAATTAATAATTAAATTTGTCTATTTCCCACAGGAATAAATAATTTTATGCAGCTTGCCTTGCTGGTTAATGCGGTTCTACTAGTAAATATGTCTAATTGAATAATGAGACAATTTCAGTTCCGTAGAAGACAAAAGGCCTCGTGTTACTAAAAGTGAAATTTACTGACTGCCTCAAAGTTTTAAGTATGAAAGTACTGCAGTTCAAACAATACCTCAAAGAAAGTAAACACCAGTGTCAAGTTATTTAAACAAGAACGTCATACCTAGGCGCTAGTCATGCAAGGCTTTAATCTTGGGGGTGCTTGCACAAACGTTTGCTGGGGGTGTGCGGCTCGCTCCTCGCAGTAACAGGAGATGAATCAGAAAGTTTTGAAGAGCTTTTGTTTATGGTCTTATTGATAATGATGAAAAAGTAGCTTCTTCCAAAAAAACCAATTCAAGGCTGGAGTGCTAAGCCCATGCCTTATATATAACCAAATGTCGTTGGCTAATATTGATGCCCTATTTGTGACCAAAACGGCTGAAAAACCCTACTTTTTGGGGCCGCACATACCTATATAGGCCGTCAAAAAGAGTACTCCCCCGGCGAGTAATCTAAACCAGTTAGTTTATAGCGATCGTGAATTGTTTAGAATTTATAAAATATTAAATTGCTCTTTGTCCGTAAAACTCTACCTTGTTAAGCAGTCACATAAAGAAATAAACCTGCGAGAATCATCTCGCTCATCAGCTTATGTCTGGAAATTAATGATCTTGATGATCTCCATGTTCATTGCATGGGATAAGTAATTCTTTCAGTGTTAAGTCGCCGTCCCGGACTGATCAAAGCGTACAGTTGAAATGCGGTGTAAACAATTGCAGCTGTGAGAAAATCTCGGGAAATAACAGCATCGAAAAGTTACTTTTAGTGGAAACCGTGAAATCGTATGGAGAGTAGAGATGTTCAACACTGCCCTTCGCAGTAACAATTGATGAATCAGACATTTCTTAGGATGCATTCAGCCACAATGATTTTCGAAATGTTTTAATGACTTAATGAATGAATGAAAACTTTATTTAAAACACGGTAAAATATCAGTATTAAAATAACAAAAAGTTCATCACATGTAATTACTTTAATATTCCTGCTGGAAAATTTTTCCCTCGAGTCTTAATGCGACGTTAATATTTTTACGTCCGACACGCCCAAGTACGTTTAACAAATAAATCCATAGCCATATTCACCGACCTGATATCTACAACAGACATAAGTTTCAATGATTCTAAGAAGATACAGGGCTGATATTATGTGGTCATTTTGTTTAAACCTAGGAAAACTTAGGACATAAACCACTTCCAACAGGAAAATACAACAACCTCCGGTGATTTTATAGTATACAGAAAAAAATAACAGAAGCAAAACCTAAAAATATACTTACCAGTAGAATATACAGTAGAACAGGAAGAAGCAAACCAAGGAGATAACATTCATACAGGAGTACAAATTTACACACTGATCTGTTTTCCGATGACGCTATCTCCCAATTAACACTGGCTATGCTTACGCCTCCATACCAGCGGTCCTTCTAAAAGCTGCAAACGTTTATCCTTAAGAACTGTTCTCAAATATCAGTGCTTTTAAGATCACAATACAGGGAAAATATTAAGTCAATAATGCTTTTGTCTGGAAGCACTAAGATGAACGGGTGTTTTAGAGAGGCCCGAGGCCATTGCCACTTTAATAGCAAAACACTTTGTAGCTTGCTGATATGCATTGTTTGTAAAAATTAACCTGGGTAGCGAAATGAAATATTACATTTCTTTGTTAAAAACTGAAGGTTTTCATTCAAAGAGGACCATAATTACAAATCGTTTTATACATGGTTTTGACAAGCTTTTAATTAACGAACGATCTTTTACCGGAATGCACAAAGGAGACCACGTCACGCATTTTAATTGAAGGCAGGAAATATCAGCTTGATTTGAAATATAATGTGCTTTTTTCCTTGTGTTCTCTTGGCACTTAAATCGGCGGGCTGCATTTGCATAATGCAATTTAAAGTTACGTTTTTTGTTTTTACCGTTTACCGACGGAAATATCAGTCTGTGGATGCTGAACAATTCATCACTGTCTTTGGCTAGCTATGTTTTTTTTCATTGGCGCAGCCTTGTATTATATCACAAACGTTCCATTTATCTGCGATCAATACAGCAGAATGTTAACAATATGATAGACACTTAATGAGCAGCTGCTGTTATCTGATCTAATATAACCTTAAGGAGATACCAAGGAAGTGATCGCTTCGGAAATATTATCAGCTTACATGAGTTCAAAAAAATTACTTTTTTTGAACATGGTTCATTTCATGCTTTTCTAACATTATTATGCAATTATCCATTTTATGTCAGTAGATCACCATTATTATTATGATGCAAGGTCAATAACTTATTCGTAAATCACCCTTAAATCCTTCATTAGTGGCCGGTTTCTTGTACAACTGGGCAAGGCAAAAAGAAGGTAGTTTGCATATCTGAAGTTTATTTGTCCTACATCCCTAATATTCCATTTACTCAATATCCTGTGCTATTTACCTCCGAGCAACTCAAGAGAAAAATGGCGGCCCGTTTCCGGCCGTGACAAGTGAAGAAATCATCCAAATTAATTGTTTGTGGTGTATATTATCTCACTGTTTTAGTATATACTAAAACAACTATTCACCTCAGTGTCGGTGGCTAGCGTTGGATATTTACCTCGCCGCTTCGCGGCCTCGGTAAATATCCACCCGCTAGCCACCTCCACTTCGGTGAATAGTTGTTAATTAGTCAAGAGGTGGAGCTTTTAGCGGCAAAGCGATAACAGAGGTCGAAAGCCTCATTAAGTTTTTTTTTTCCCATTTTCAGTTGGCTCGCTTTTCTCGACGACCTGTCCCAACCCCCGCGTGCTTCAAGCTCGCTTTACTCGCTTTTTTCTTTTGCGTGGTTTGAAAAATAGCAGGCTGTGGACGGTCTTTACGAGAAACTCTTACATGAATGCCGTAAGACGTATTTCAAAAATTTGTCATCAATTGCGGACCCTAGTCCAATCAGGTTGCCGGAATTTCTTCTATTTCATTATAAAGCGTCGAGTTACGACCTGCAGGAAGCGGTGTATTTCCTTGCCACTGCCCCATCCACAAAAACAACTCAGCAAATTATGATTCATATTCGATGCACGAACACTCTATAACGAGTTCAACAGGGCTCTTCAGAGTTTCGTTTTTAAAACCATATATGGGCCGATTATTTAAACAAAGTTTAGACGAAGTTATGAAAGTCATCG
>JAHPZR010029105.1:17500-25397 GCA_019787425.1 Platygyra sinensis | reverse complement strand
GAGCCACCTTAAATTTTCGAAAATTTAAGGTGGCTCTGAACCCCCCTCCGCAGAATTTTTTAAACTTTGCAAAAAGTTGCATCTTACCATGCTAATTACAATTCGATAATAAAAAATGGTGGTCACCGAGCTCGTTTATGAGTTACAAGGGCTTAAAGCTAAAATTAAGGTTGTTTTTAGCAGGTCATATTGTTGCTATGGTAACCTATTGTGCCACAAAATTAAAAGCAACTTGTTCCCCGATGATTGGGCAGTTTTTTGATACCATGATTTCGGCATCAACCGATAAAAGAGTGGTTACAATGACGCATCAAACTATAAGTCTTGGAAAGTACTGGAAAGTGTTTCGAACCACCTTAAATTTAGATTCGACGACTGAGTAGGTATACCGGACACTCGAGGCAATGTTTTACCACATTTTCAAACTTCCAAGTTTATCAGAAATACTGTTCTGGGCGTCACGAGAAGACAGAGTTGAGCATAGTATTCTCAACTCTCTTCTCTCTTTTCGGTGTTTGGAAATGTGGTAAAACACGTTCTCTGGTGTTTCACAGATAACCAAACATTATCAAAATGTCAACTTAAGTTAATGCAGAGCGTGTTTTCACTACGTGCAGGAACTGAAGAAAGAATCTTGCTTCGTACATCAGCACAGCTCAGTGTGTCTTCCTGCAGGAATATTCCATGAGCCGTCATTTTCTGGAGCAGTTAGCATCACTTACTACACTCTAAATCAAGTGTTATTTCTTAAGGCATGCGCACTGGGAAAAACTTTCCCTACAGACATGCGCAGCAACGATTCTTCGACACCCTGCGATCGTGTTCCCGTGCAATCTGTCATTGTATCAAGTACTGTTGGACGAAGCCATCAACAAACCCTAAACACGTCAGTTAAAATTGTCCTACAGCACAGATATGTAAGAATCTATAATTCTTGTTTCTTTTGCTAGACGGGAATTTTTATCCCAAATGTTAACATGTGGAATCATTCTCGTATTGATTTTAACTTCCTTCTTTAAACTTCGAGGACCTCTCAGTGGTTTTGGGGAACAAGAGAACATGATCATTTATTTTAAGGGAAAAAGGGATATTTTGGGATTAATTTGAGGGAACAAGGGATACCTCTACTAGTAAAGGAAAACTTTGAGAAACATTTTAGGGAACAATGTGATTTATTATAGAGAACAAAGGATAGAAAGTGAGATTTTCAGTGGATCAATTGCAATGGAACGTGATAACACTCCTCCTGGGAGGCACTTAAGATGTAGCAACATAGTCAAGATTGTAATCCACAAAAAATTCCTCATTATTGGGATTTTTCAACATATTGAGAAGATCACTCCAAAAAGCTTACTTTTTTCATTCATCGGCTTTTCCACTGACCGAAGTTTCAGCCTCTGAAGCATACTTGTCCAATATTTTGACAAATTTATGCATAGCATTGTATTGTATTCTATTGTATTGCATCGTTCTCGGTTGTGTTGTATTGTTAATCTATTGTTATGTGGATATAATACAATGCAATGCTATGCATAAATTTGTCGGAGTATTGGACAACCCTCCTCTGAAGTGCCCGCTATCCTTAAGAAATTCGTCTCGAAGGAAACGACTTCGGAGGCCGCCATTTTGAAAATGTCTTGGCAGCTATGTCATGTTTATGTGACGTCACTCCGTTCGACTCGAAATTGGCAGGAACATAGTTAATGGCAGGAAAGAGAAAAACCTTGAAACTGACGTTGCATCCTTCACAAGGTTAGCAAATCTATTTTTTCCAACCGATTATCCACTTCACTGTATCTTCAATGCTACCATTTCGGAGTTTGGAGCATGTTTGGCTCATAATAATATGGCTCAAAAACAGCTATTAGCCAGAGTGGTGGTTTGATGGCTCCCTCGGAAGACATTTGGATAAAACCTCTCAGATCTAGACGGAATGGCAGCAAGCAACGATGTTCGAGTGCTGGGCTTCTTTCAGGAAACGAATTTCATAAGGAAAACCTGCACTTTAGAGGCTGAAACTTCGGTGAGTGGATGAACTTGATGCAATTAGGTTTATATATTGGAGTTACTTTCTCCTTTAAAAAGCAGATAATAAAATGTCGAGTTCAAAAAAAATAACTGTTGCTTTCATACCTTTCTTCCAAGAGCCCATCTTCTCAGTTGAAAAGGACTTGTGTTTTCTGGGAGTACGAAAACCCATTGAATGCATGGTCATCACGTGGATGTCAAGCGGTACCTGAGGAATCTACCAATGAAGTGACGACCTGCCGCTGTACACATTTTACATTGTTTGCCGTTCTTCTGGATCCATACAACGTAGAGGTGTGTGAACAGCGAAGAGAGACATTCATTATATTCCAACAAGAAATAATAGAACAAAGTAGTTTTGGAAATGGGAATTACCTCTTGTTAAGTTTACGTTTTAAGAAGATCTTATTGTTTGTTCATAAAAGGATTTATTACACGACTAAGTTAGTTCAGAGGGCCAATAACTAAAATCAGCCAATCAGATTGCTCCGTTGCCGGTCCAATATTCTCTAAGTATTGGATCGGGCACTGTCTCGAATGATCCCGCACGAAGATTTCTCGTAGTTTTCTTTTTTTTTTTTCTAAAAGTATTTACTCCACATAAAATGTTTTTTTTGTTTTCTTCCAACTTTGTTTTTCTTCTTTTTGGAAACGTCAGACGTGAGTAAACGTTCAGTTTGCCGTAAATAAAAATTGCGCGCTTGAAGTTTATGGTGTCTTTGCAGTCTATCATTTTGGTTTTTCTTCAGTCGTGTAATAAATCTCTTATTAACCAAGCTTGCTCGGGACCGTACTGGGAGAATATCGGCCCTTGGTCTTTTTTGTACGGACCTTGCTGCGCTCGGTCCATACTGTCAAGACCTCGGGCCGATATTCTCCCAGCACGGCCCTCGCGCTTGGTTAATAAGATATATATTTTTTATAGGGTTTTTAAAATAACCCAACTTAGACAAACAAGATAAAGGTATCCCATAATTTAATTGTGGTATGTCGGTATCAATAGAGATTTATTTCTATTTTCAGTCTTAAGCTGTTACTTAAATTGGCTTAAGGACGTTCGCGCCCAAAAACTTCCCACGCACAGATTTTTTTAAAAACTCTGACTGCAGGTAGAAAATGATAAGATTAGATTAAAAACGTAAAAAAAAATCGGGGGTCACCGAACTCGTTTTGAAGATAAGGCGCAGCCCGGACCATAGCATTTCTAGGATTTCCAGTCATTCGAGGCGATTCTGGCCGGATTCATTACTATCGGCATATATTTAAGTTGAAGAATCATATCTAAGTTATGTGTGCTTAAAACAGCATATATAGGCCTATTTGATAGATCTTTGCTGCATATGTCATTAAATCAGCTAGAATTAGCCTTAAAAATTACAAATTCTAAGTTACGCACACCTGTATCCACGTACCAATTCGGCCCTATTTGAATAGTATATGAGAAATAATCAAAACTTCCCACGTACAGATTTTTTTTGTTTTTTAGTATAATGGAAAGAATCAGAAAAGGAAGTGATCTGCCGAAAAAAAAGTGGGGTCACCGAGCTTCCAACAGAAATATTCGCACACAAAGTTAACGCAAAGGTCATCAGCCCTATATTTTGTTGAGTTTTCGAATCCGTGCGCGCGCTTGAAAATGACGTGGCACGCGCGTGACCAATGAATAGCGTGCGCACTAGAGATGCGCAGTAGCAATGGGCGCGAACGTCCTTAAGCAAAACATTAAGAATATGTAGCCCGGGGGTAACGTTAAACCAGGAAAAGTAGTAATTAACTTGTGAACCACAGTCCCAGCTGAACTTGTTTCTTGATTTTAATGACGTTTAAGTTTTCTAACTTCCTATTAACACTGATCCTGAAGACGTGCTAAACATGAGCCAAGCTAACACTGACTAACTCACAACAATGATTTCAACTTCTATTCTCAACAAGGAACGCGGTTCTTTTTGTTATCATCTTGAAAAAGTCACTTTTTTCAATGCACACGCTTGCAGGTTTCAGGAAGCCATCAGCAAGCTTTGGAGCTGATATCCACAGTAGGTTGCTGCGTGTCATTGGCGGCTTTAACTTGCACCATCCTCGTAACGTTAATCTTCTGGAGGAAACTCGGGTCCGTTCGCACAAAGGTCTTACTACACTTATGCTTCTTTCTCGCCGGAAGTTGTGTCTTGGTTATTATCGCTGATTGGGCTCGAGAAAGTGAGGTTTGTACCGTGTGCTTGTCAGATTGTTCGAATACAGGTTAAGCTAACCCAGCCTAAGCGATTATTTTAATTTTAGTTTTGTAACTCTTTGGTGTAGCTTTCTATGTATGTTTCTATAAACCGCAATCAAAGCGCTCATGGGGTCAGCATCGCTTTGTTTGTCGTGCGGTAGATGACTGGAACGCTCTCCCAGACGGCATTAAGAACATTTCCGATTTTTTAGTTTTTAGACGTCTATTAGAATCATGTAGACTCTTTTATCGATGTTACCCCTTTTACTTCTTATTTTTAGATAGCTATATTTGTATTTTCGTTTTTGTATTCTTACGTTAGATTTATGCAGGGCCTCACTGAAAACCACACTTTGTGACGTGGGCTCCCTGTTAAAAGATCTTATTTATTATTATTATTATTATTATTATTATTATTATTATTATTATTATTATTATTATTATTATTATTATTATTATTATTATTATTATTATTATTATTATTATTATTATTTTGAGTTTTCAATAATCTCAAGCTACACAAGACATAAGCTGTGAAAAACATTTTCACACAAGAAGAATCAATACCTAGGTTAACTTTTATTCCTGCTTTCGAACAATTCAACCCGGCCCTGATATCTTAAAAGTATTACTTGCCGTGCATTGTATATCAGTCAAGCAAAATTATAGGAATAAGTAACCCCAGCATCTAACTGAAGTTATTGTCCAGACGGGTACACTGCCACTCTTTCAGAATTAGCAAATTCATGAAGATCTGGAGGATTACTCTTTTGCAAGAGAGGGCAATGTGGTGTGGATAAGGATGAACAGTTAAAAAGAAACAGTGGAGACAGAAGAAGGTCAATTAGATAAGAGACCGTATTTCAGGGTTGGGGGTGGGGGCGTTGAAATGCCACACCCTGTATCCCATTAATGCCACTAACAAAAGTATCTTTTTTTCTTATTTGAAATCCCGTGTTATCTGATCTTGCCCAATCTAATTAAATATGCCACATACGATTAATTGTTCGCTTAAATATCCTGTATTCCGTATTTTTACCTTAGCGCCTATATCCCGAAATTCCCTTAAAGGGCGTCAGGTAAAAATGCTTGAGAAGGCCACGGATAAAATAAAAGAAGAAGAAGCATTATTTGAAGATGTCCAAACCGTTATGTGGCACAATAGAACCGACAAACACATGTGATATTTTAATGTCAACCAGTGGTTAATGACAAACTTCTGACACCAGGTAAATATTTGTTTCAATGATCAGGCCTACTGCAAAGTGATTGCAATCTCTCTGCACTTCATGTTACTGTCTGCCTTCTGTTGGATGCTTTGTGAAGGAATTCTGCTCTACTGCATCACAACTGTCATGGCTGCAAATCACGAGGACAAGATCAAGTATTTTTATCTTCTAAGCTGGGGTGTGTAGTTGAAGGAACTACGTCCCGAATCTTTACCAAATTTAGACATGACAACAAATAATTAAAACAATGAAGGAACATTTCAATAACTGAGCAAATACAAAAGAAGTACTACGGATAGACCGTCAAAACTTGAAGAAGATTAAAACAGATTGTGTTTTGGGTTTTTGAAAAACTGTTAGAATAAACAGTCCCGTTTGTAAATCACCCTTAATTAAACTTCCCGGAAGACATATCTTTTGTAACGAAGCTATGGTTTTGTCATTTGGGTACCGTCCTTGATCCAAAAAAGTAATTTCTTGGATTATATTAGTTTTTACAGCGAGTATTTTGCAAAATAAACTAAACTCAGCCTTGAATCAGTCTTCTTTTCGCATCATTTTCAAACACTCGGCTTTCCTTCTCCTTACCGTAAATCCTAATTATACTTTTCTGACGCGGTAACCGCTTTGACTCAGCTAACTATCAAATGATTTATTAATATATTAGTCACCTTACTCTCAACTTTGTTATGTTTAAAATAAACATTGCCTTCTCGATTTCCATGAGCCCGCTTTCACCCATGCATACGCCTAAAAAGACAAAGGAACAAACAAAAACAACAAAGAAGGCACGAGAGAAGTGAAAATATACTTGAAAACCTCGTCCCGGCCGGGCAATAGACTAAATTCACTCCAAGTTACGAAATATTTACAATCGAACTGAATTAAATGTTGTCCCAACTCATTTATCCTCAGTTATGTGTAGCATTTTATCTTTCACTTTATCAGGTGTCCCAACAAGTATTGTAATAGTGGCATTAACCGTTTCTCGTGGCAAAGGTTATGGGCGTGGCTCTTCAAAGATTAGAACCTGCTGGCTGACAGCAGAAAGTGGTCTAATATGGTTATTTGTCACCCCAGCTTCGGTCGTGCTACTGGTAAATAAGAACATTGTATGATTTATTGCATAATTACTGACCAACAGACTAGCAAAATACCGTACAATGGAAAATGGACCTTATTACATTTCAGCAGGACTTCCATTTTTGGTTTACCAGGTTGCATAGCTTAAAAAACTACACAACTTCAAAAGGGCCAAACGTCAGAACCCGAGTTCACCTCGTATGCAGGATCAGAGCATTTGGGTGTTGAATTTTACAACTTTTATTGGAACTTTCAAGCATTAGAGTTTCATCCATAAGTTAAAAAAATGGTTTTCCTGTGGTTGTCACTCACTAGGGCTTCATTGAAAGACAATAAACGTGCACCTTGTGCACTAAGACTCGATTTGAAACAGGAAAGAGCAACTCGGAAATTGCATCTTGTGGTAGAGAACAAGTCACGTGACTTTCATTACCGTTTCCCTTCACATTTCAGATCAACATAATTTTACTGATCATCGTGTTGAGGAAAGCTTTATCCACACATGTCATGCTCGCCAGCACTCAACTTCAGAAAATCCGCGCAGGCATTAAGGCGGCCATCGTCTCACTTCCGTTGCTCGGGTCACGTGGACATTCGGCCTTCTGGCTTTCAACTCTGATACTATATTCTTCAAGTACATGTTTGCCATCTCGAACTCGTTGCAAGGTCTGATGATATTTGTGTTTCACTGCGCGCTGAACAAACAGGTTAAAAACTGGTTACTCAGAGCCCCTTATATGACTGATATTTTTAAGGAGGTATCGGGAATGAAGTGATTTATCGGGCATTGTCTTTTAGTTTGGAGGGATTCAGTTTCCATAGCATAGTGGAAATGACTCGCCGCCTATTTGTTTTCAGCAGCAAAACGCACAGCCACAAGCTTACGAGCGAATTTCAAACTTTTAGCTCTAATTCGCTTAAGCGAATTTCAAACTTTTAGCTCTCAAAGTAGTCGAGGTCACTTACGAGGGGTGGCCGCTAAACAAGAGGTTTAAATTGATATTGTTATACCTTTCAAACTCAGGAATACGTTTTCCGCTTGGAGGAAAACGTGTCACGTGTCCTGGGTCAAAACTCACTAACTCCCTAGGGAAACAACAACATGAACTTCCGAATAGCACCTGATTAGGCTGTGCTCCTTGAAACCGCGGAAAATTTGTGCGCCAGCCACTGTAAAGCAAACGAATTCTTCGAAGTCTTTCTACTCTTCCGAGTTCGGAGATATACCTTAATGACTGGCCACGCGGGAAACAGTCAGTTTTTTTTCTCAGCGACTTGATTGAGGGTCTCAGAGAAACAAAACTCGCTGTGATCTGACTTGAAAATTTTGGTATTCTGGAAA
>JAHPZR010029105.1:10000-12500 GCA_019787425.1 Platygyra sinensis | reverse complement strand
CGCCTTCCGGTGTCTCTGCTCTATTCTTATCGCTCTGAAATTACATAGTTTTGTCAAACGATGAGCGTAGGTTGTAATTAAAAAGAGCTAAAAATTACAAATGAGTAATTCCGGTATCGGCCGTACATTATCGAAAGCGACTAGTGGAAAAGCTTTAATCGATCCACTGGTACCATCTGTTCACTCTTTAGTACCAATTTATATAGTTTGTTCTTTTAATTTTGATAACATTTATAACACTCAACTATAGTGTGACAATGGTGGAACAGGGAATTAACTCTGAAGTGTAGATTAGCACTTTAATTTACACTTCAGAGTTAATTCTCTGTTCCACCATTTGTGTTTATAGTGCTACGCAGCACAACATTCATATGTATCCTTACTTTCTCTTCGCCGCGATTCACCACCTAAACGTCCCCGACTTTCTCTGTCCGACCTCGTAGCTCAGTCGGCAGAGTAACGGAAGATCTAATCCGAAGGTTGTGGGTTCGATTCCCACCGAGGTCAGAAGATTTTATCTTTACCTCGTGTGGTTCCCTGATTCCCTTTACTTAGGGCTAACGCCCAGTGGGTTATTCATGCGTTCAATTAGCACTTTAATTTACACTTCAGAGTTAATTCTCTGTTCCACCATTTGTATTCATAGTGCTAGTGTGACAATGTACTGATTTCGTGGATCAAATAGGCCATTTTACAGTTGTGTGCTTAGTTACCTGGCCATGAATGCAAGCGAGGCTGGAGGTGACCTTCCTTAGATACAGACCTCTCTGCTTAGCATAAGAACAACTTGATTTGCACACTAAAAGTAGTTAAGTCTGTATCAAACAAGGTCCACTCCAGCCTCGTTGCCATTCAGAGGCCAGACCATTAAGCCGACAATGCAATGTTCATGGTTTGACAATCTTTGTCGAAGGACTGAACTAAACAGCTAAATGCAATGTGAAGACAATAAGGCATTTTTATTATCAGCCCACTCTCCGTTTTGACAACTTACCGAAGGAGTTTTATTCCTTGGATTATCCACGTTACTGATCTGTTTGTGTAGACGCTCAATCTTTTCTCTATGCTGATCCCTGTCTCTGGCTGAATGACGAGAAAACCAAATTGATCATTCGCCATATTTTTATTGTAATGTATGCTCTCAATAAGCACAATGCTAAACCACCATCCACGCAGTTCTCTCAGAACTGATTATTAACAGGTTAGTGTCTTCATTTTCTCATTCATTTGTGCATTTGGAGGATTGCTGACCTAACGGTCCATAATGGTCAGCGAATTAAAGTCCGGCAAGACACTCTACTTGTTTAACAGTTCCTGTCGACCCTGAAGTCCTTCTCTCATATTATGACACAACAATTTTTCCCTGATAGCGGGAAACAGAATACGCTAAGAATTAGAACAGCTCAAGCTAACCTTCTCGAGAAATTGAACTTAGTCGTCCCATCCATGTCACGTTTTTTGCTGTTTTCTGCGGATTGAAGATAAATGAAGGTAAACACTTGCTAAAATGGAAATAAGTAAGAACTGAATCAGCTGTCTGAAAGATTTCCGTATAACCCCATACATTTATTATGCATGCAGAATGATCAATTATGTATGCGCTCTTTTGTTTTTAAGGTATTGAATATACAGTAATAATCACAACTATGAGAATAAAAGAGGATTTCATTGCGCGCTGTGTTTTTGCTCCTTCGCTTCTTCCCCTTGCTCCATTCTTCTCTCTTTTTCTCCTCCATATTACCCAGGGTCCTTACGCCTTTTTTCGCCTTTTATTTCTTGTACCCCCGCCGGTCTCCAACCACTTACTTTTCGCATACCTCTCGCTTACCAGTCTCTCTTCTACACCACTACAATACGTAATTCAGTTGAGAATTACCTCTGGGCAATTCGTCTTTATTTTACTCGACTCGTTCAAATGCATAAAAATTTTCATTACAATTTACGCATTCATCTGTTTAATGCATGTTTCACGCTACACGAAAACATGCATCGCATGTCTTTTTATCCTTGGCTCCCAAGTGAATAAAAGGGGGAATGATTTAATTCTTTCTCTCTGTATGGTCTACCTGCTTTCGAGACCCACTTTGGAAAACGGTCGCTACATCGAATGACAGTATGTATTCGGCACATCTGCCGCGAGACCAAAGCCTGTTTCCTTCTTCCAGTATGGCAAAGGGATAAAGACACGCTTCTACCCATCATACGCAGCCACATATCGCTGTGGACACGAGTGATGAGCGACATGTGGAAAGTTTACGACCACCTAAAAGACGAGGGCTAAAGTCATCTCACAGTTAACCACAGCCTAAACTTCGTCGACCTACACACAGGTGCCCACACCCAGCGCACGTCCAAAGATCTCTTCGAAAGCTACCTACTTGTTGTGGCGTAAGCACTATGGAGATGATCCTTTTGGAAACATTATCAAGCACCGACGACTTATATGAAGTACGTAAAAATGCGTAAGTTGTTCCTCGTACCACTGTATGCACTGTTCGCG
>JAHPZR010029105.1:0-2500 GCA_019787425.1 Platygyra sinensis | reverse complement strand
AGACAGCAGAACAACAGGAGGAACTCTTTGAATCTCACTGCTTGTACTCATAATCAGCGCCGGCCTGAAGAAAATGACGAGCGCTTCTGTCAAACGGTAGGAACACTTGAAAATAAAAAGTTTGATCGTTTGATAAAGACCTGATTCATTGCCGAGTTAGCTTCGATTTCGATAAACTCCCTTGCTTGGACGTGAAAAGGATCAACAGCGAATAACAACAGGAAGTTCACCAATATTGATCCATAAAGAACAATCTCTTACCAGGTCAAATCCTGATCGAATGGCATGATACAATGCTCATATGAGACCATATTTTTATGTTTTTCCTTCTTAGACTCAGACGTCAGATGGAACAAATACCGCCGCTGTGACCGCCTCAATATAAACCGTTATCACAGCCTGACCCGGCTATGGATGTAGTTACAGACCTTTCCCAAGTCTACTCCTTAAAAGACAACTTTAACATTTTAAATTCAACTGTTAATTGTACCTCAAGGAAATGTGCTCGCACCACTCCATTTTAATATTTCATGAATAAGGAAGTTTAATAAGCATGCATAAAATTGCGCTAGCCTTGATCTTCATTTCATAACTTAACATAGATGTTCTACAATTTTAGCTGTACTTAAAATAGCGTCGTTTATGGCACAAATTAGGGTGGTTATCTAAGACAAAGGCGACGTTTAACTCACTAGCGAGTGGGCGTGAAGTAAATTTGCTATCAACGTTAATGACGAGGGCATTATTTTGAGATTTTTTCTATAACTTCCGGAGATTTTGTCTGTAATATTTCAGTTATATTTACAAGACAATGTAATATGGTAGTGGAAGATCTTAACGCGCGCTACCGATTAGAACTTTCCTAGGACTGATCCCGTTGCCATCGTTGCCTATAAACGTTTAGTTCTCCCAAGTACCAGTAATTAAGGTGGCTCGATCGGATTTTTGAGTCACGATACAGTTCAACTTTGAGCGACCAGAGCACCGCCATTATCAATCCAACAGAAAATCAAACGTTAGTGGTGTGCTAGAGAGAGATGAAAGTTTCAAATGGGGTACATTTCACCAATGTCTGAGTTACCATAGCAACGAAATGACGCCATGCCCCATTTTACATAAGACCGAATAACTTGCCACCAGACATAATTTCGGAAATACGACGTCGGGATCTCGGACTTGACATAGCTGCCTCAACGATGGCAAAATTGTAAAAAAATCTATAAGAGCGTTTTCGAGAAAATTACGAGTGAATTTTCAAGGTGTCAAAATGCAACAAAAGCAAAGTTGTTTTAAATGTTATTGCAAACTATGTCCATAAGACTTGACTAAACGGCATTCTGGTCTAAAATGAATCTTCTAACGTATAATTACCTCGAGTGAAAATCTCAGAGAAATCGCTCCGTTTGATTTTCAGAGACATTGGCGTGAATATCAACTGGTGTAGGCAGTTACTTTGCATTTTATCAAAATTTGCCCCTAAAATTCTTAAATTGGGTGGGAATTAAAAACCACTGGATGAATTTTTTTTATACTTGGCCCTTAATATGATTTATCCATATTTAACGTAATACCGAAGTTTCAAATAAATTGAAACATTTTAAGGCTGCTAATTTTCAGCGTCAACTCAGGAAAACATTGCGCTTATTTTCACTCATATTGTTTGTTGTCTTCATTATAATTTTCTTTTGTCTCGAATCACCATACTATTGTACATTTCTGTATATCATGAATTCACAAAAGCGCGATTACTTTCCGGCGACTTTTCCGAGGCATGCTAAAATATCCCCGAGCTGGCACTACAATAACAATAAATGTCATTGTAGTGCCAGCTCGGGATATTTAAGCATGCTTCGGAAATTTACCGGAAAGCAATCGCGCCCTTTATGAAAAAAAAATTCATTCTAGTGGTTTTTAATTCCCACCCAATTTAAGAATTTTCAGGGGCAAATTTTGATAAACATGCAAAGTAACTGCCTACACCAGTTGATATTCACGCCAATGTTTCTGAAAATCAAACGGAGCGATTTCTCTGAGATTTTCACTCGAGGGGTAATTATATGTTAGAAGATTCATTTTAGACCAGAATGCCGTTTAGTCAGTCCTATGGACATAGTTTGCAATAACATTTAAAACAACTTTGCTTTTGTTGCATTTTGACACCTTGAAAATTCACTCGTAATTTTCTCGAAAACGCTCTTATAGATTTTTTACAATTTTGCCATCGTTGAGGCAGTTATGTCAAGTCCGAGATCCCGACGTCGTATTTCCGAAATTATGTCTGGTGGCAAGTTATTCGGTCTTTATGTAAAATGAGGCATGGCGTCATTTCGTTGCTATGGTAACTCAGACACTGGTGAAATGTACCCCATTTGAAACTTTCATCTCTCTCTAGCACACCACTAACGTTTGATTTTCTGTTGGATTGATAATGACGGTGCTCTGGTCGCTCAAAGTTGAACGGTATCGTGACTCAAAAATCCGATCGAGCCACCTTAAATTT
>JAHPZR010029104.1:12500-22158 GCA_019787425.1 Platygyra sinensis | reverse complement strand
ACAAAGACTCGTTTTGACACCGAGGCGCAAAGCAACTAGAAAATAACCTATTAATACTTTGCCATAGATTTTTACGATTCTCCCTCTCTGTTTTCGCCTTGAGGTGGGTAAAAACAGTTTCCAGTACTTTTCAAGACTTTAGAGAGTTTGATGGGTCATTGTAACCACTCTGCTAGTTGACGCCAAAATCAAGGTATCAACAAACTGCCCAATCATCTGGGAACAAGTTGCTGTTAATTTTGTGGCACAATAGGTTACCATAGCAACAATATGGCCTGCTAAAAACAACCTTAATTTTAACTTTAAGCGCTTATAACTCATAAACGAGCTCGGTGACCCCCATTTTTTATTATCGAATTGTAATTAGCATGGTAAGATGCAACTTTTTGCAAAGTTTAAAAAAAATTCTGCGAAGGGGGTTCAGAGCCACCTTAAATTTTCGGGGGCAGTTTGTTGATACCATGATTTTGGCATCAACCGATAAAAGAGTGATTATAGTGACGCATCAAACTGTACGTCATGGAAAGTACTGGAAAGTGTTTCCAACCACCTTAAATTTAGATTCGACGAATGAGTAGGTATACCGGACACTTGAGACAATGTTTTACCACATTTTCAAACTTCCAAGTTTATCAGAAATACTATTCTGGGCGTCACGAGAAGACAGAGTTGAGCATAGTATTCTCAACTCTCTTCACTCTTTTCGGTGTTTGGAAATGTGGTAAAACACGTTCTCTGGTGTTTCACAGATAACCAAACATTATCAAAATGTTAACTTAAGTTAATGCAGAGTGTGTTTTCACTACGTGCAGGAACTGAAGAATGAATCTTGCTTCGTACATCAGCACAGCTCAGTGTGTCTTCCTGCAGGAATATTCCATGAGCCTTCATTTTCTGGAGCAGTTAGCATCACTTACTACACTCTAAAACATGTGTTATTACTTAAGGCATGCGCACTGGGTAAAACTTTCCCTACAGACATGCGCAGCAATGATTCTTCGACGCCCTGCGATCGTGTTCCCGTGCAATCTGTCATTGTATCAAGTACTGTTGGACGAAGCCATCAACAAACCCTAAACACGTCAGTTAAAATTGTCCTACAGCACAGATATGTAAGAATCTATAATTCTTGTTTCTTTTGCTAGACGGGAATTTTTATCCCAAATGTTAACATGTGGAATCATTCTCGTATTGATTTTAACTTCCTTCTTTAAACTTCGAGGACCTCTCAGTGGGTTTTGGGGAACAAGAGAACATGATCATTTATTTTAAGGGAAAAAGGGATATTTTGGGATTAATTTGAGGGAACAAGGGATACCTCTACTAGTAAAGGAAACTTTGAGAAACATTTTAGGGAACAATGTGATTTATTATAGAGAACAAAGGATAGAAAGTGAGATTTTCAGTGGATCAATTGCAATGGAACGTGATAACACTCCTCCTGGGAGGCACTTAAGATGTAGCAACATAGTCAAGATTGTAATCCACAAAAAATTCCTCATTATTGGGATTTTTCAACATATTGAGAAGATCACTCCAAAAAGCTTACTTTTTTCATTCATCGGCTTTTCCACTGACCGAAGTTTCAGCCTCTGAAGCATACTTGTCCAATACTTTGACAAATTTATCCGTAGCATTGTATTGTATTCTATTGTATTGCATCGTTCTCGGTTTTGTTGTATTGTTAATCTATTGTTATGTGGATATAATACAATGCAATGCTATGCTTAAATTTGTCGGAGTATTGGACAACCCTCCTCTGAAGTGCCCGCTATCCTTAAGAAATTCGTCTCGAAGGAAACGACTTCGGAGGCCGCCATTTTGAAAATGTCTTGGCAGCTACGTCATGTTTATGTGACGTCACTCCGTTCGACTCGAAATTGGCAGGAACATAGTTAATGGCAGGAAAGAGAAAAACCTTGAAACTGACGTTGCATCCTTCACAAGGTTAGCAAAATCTATTTTTTCCAACCGATTATCCACTTCACTGTATCTTCAATGCTACCATTTCGGAGTTTGGAGCATGTTTGGCTCATAATAATATGGCTCAAAAACAGCTATTAGCCAGAGTGGTGGTTTGATGGCTCCCTCGGAAGACATTTGGATAAAACCTCTCAGATCTACAATGGGCGACAAAAGTAGTTGAGACACTTTTAGGAAAAGACGATTTTCGATTCTTAAACATTTGTTCTATTTTATTTGCATCTAGCGTTAAATCTCTGATACCCCCGGCCCCCCAATTCAATGTTGTGTAGGCGTTGTGGTCTGTGCAATCGAAGGCATAGAAAAATCAACATTGTTGTGGGGGAAAGGGGGGGAATGTTTCCAAGACGCAGAAAAGTCGAATTTTAGTGCCACGTCTATCAACACTTTTGTCGCTCATTGTAGACGGAATGGCAGCAAGCAACGATGTTCGAGTGCTGGGCTTCTTTCAGGAAACGAATTTCATAAGGAAAACCTGCACTTTAGAGGCTGAAACTTCGGTGAGTGGATAAACTTGATGCAATTAGGTTTTTATATTGGAGTTACTTTCTCCTTTAAAAAGCAGTAATAAAATGTCGAGTTCAAAAAAAATAACTGTTGCTTTCATACCTTTCTTCCAAGAGCCCATCTTCTCAGTTGAAAAGGACTTGTGTTTTCTGGGAGTACGAAAACCCATTGAATGCATGGTCATCACGTGGATGTCAAGCGGTACCTGAGGAATCTACCAATGAAGTGACGACCTGCCGCTGTACACATTTTACATTGTTTGCCGTTCTTCTGGATCCATACAACGTAGAGGTGTGTGAACAGCGAAGAGAGACATTCATTATATTCCAACAAGAAATAATAGAACAAAGTAGTTTTGGAAATGGGAATTACCTCTTGTTAAGTTTACGTTTTAAGAAGATCTTATTGTTTGTTCATAAAAGGATTTATTACACGACTAAGTTAGTTCAGAGGGCCAATAACTAAAATCAGCCAATCAGATTGCTCCGTTGCCGGTCCAATATTCTCTAAGTATTGGACCGGGCACTGTCTCGAATGATCCCGCATGAAGATTTCTCGTAGTTTTCTTTTTTTTTTCTAAAAGTATTTACTCCACATAAAATGTTATTTTTGTTTTCTTCCAACTTTGTTTTTCTTCTTTTTGGAAACGTCAGACGTGAGTAAACGTTCAGTTTGCCGTAAATAAAAATTGCGCGCTTGAAGTTTATGGTGTCTTTGCAGTCTATCATTTTGGTTTTTCTTCAGTCGTGTAATAAATCTCTTATTAACCAAGCTTGCTCGGGACCGTATTGGGAGAATATCGGCCCTTGGTCTTTTTTGTACGGACCTCGCTGCGCTCGGTCCATACTGTCAAGACCTCGGGCCGATATTCTCCCAGTACGGCCCTCGCGCTTGGTTAATAAGATATATATTTTTTATAGGGTTTTTAAAATAACCCAACTTAGACAAACAAGATAAAGGTATCCCATAATTTAATTGTGGTATGTCGGTATCAATAGAGATTTATTTTTATTTTCAGTCTTAAGCTGTTACTTAAATTGGCTTAAGCAAAACATTAAGAATATGTAGCCCGAGGGTAACATTAAACCAGGAAAAGTAGTAATTAACTTGTGAACCACAGTCCCAGCTGAACTTGTTTCTTGATTTTAATGACTTTTGAGTTTTCTAACTTCCTGTTAACACTGATCCTGAAGACGCGCTAAACATGAGCCAAGCTAACACTGACTAACTCACAACAATGATTTCAACTTCTATTCTCAACAAGGAACGCGGTTCTTTTTGTTATCATCTTGAAAAAGTCACTTTTTTCAATGTACACGCTTGCAGGTTTCAGGAAGCCATCAGCAAGCTTTGGAGCTGATATCCACAGTAGGTTGCTGCGTGTCATTGGCGGCTTTAACTTGCACCATCCTCGTAACGTTAATCTTCTGGAGGAAACTCGGGTCCGTTCGCACAAAGGTCTTACTACACTTATGCTTCTTTCTCGCCGGAAGTTGTGTCTTGGTTATTATCGCTGATTGGGCTCGAGAAAGTGAGGTTTGTACCGTGTGCTTGTCAGATTGTTCGAATACAGGTTAAGCTAACCCAGGCTAAGCGATTATTTTAATTTTAGTTTTGTAACTCTTTGGTGTAGCTTTCTATGTATGTTTCTATAAACCGCAATCAAAGCGTTCATGGGGTCAGCATCGCTTTGTTTGTCGTGTGGTAGATGACTGGAACGCTCTCCCAGACGGCATTAAGAACATTTCCGATTTTTTAGTTTTTAGACGTCTATTAGAATCATGTAGACTCTTTTATCGATGTTACCCCTTTTACTTCTTATTTTTAGATAGCTATATTTGTATTTTCGTTTTTGTATTCTTACGTTAGTTTTATGCAGGGCCTCACTGAAAACCACACTTTGTGACGTGGGCTCCCTGTTAAAAGATCTTATTTATTATTATTATTATTATTATTATTATTATTATTATTATTATTATTATTATTATTATTATTATTATTATTATTATTTTGAGTTTTCAATAATCTCAAGCTACACAAGACATAAGCTGTGAAAAACATTTTCACACAAGAAGAATCAATACCTAGGTTAACTTTTATTCCTGCTTTCGAACAATTCAACCCGGCCCTGATATCTTAAAAGTATTACTTGCCGTGCATTGTATATCAGTCAAGCAAAATTATAGGAATAAGTAACCCCAGCATCTAACTGAAGTTATTGTCCAGACGGGTACACTGCCACTCTTTCAGAATTAGCAAATTCATGAAGATCTGGAAGATTACTCTTTTGCAAGAGAGGGCAATGTGGTGTGGACAAGGATGAACAGTTAAAAAGAAACAGTGCAGACAGAAGAAGGTTAATTAGATAAGAGACCGTATTTCAGGGTTGGGGGTGGGGGCGTTGAAATGCCACACCCCGTATCCCATTAATGCCACTAACAAAAGTATCTTTTTTTTCTTATTTGAAATCCCGTGTTATCTGATCTTGCCCAATCTAATTAAATATGCCACATACGATTAATTGTTCGCTTAAATATCCTGTATTCCGTATTTTTACCTTAGCGCCTATATCCCGAAATACCCTTAAAGGGCGTCAGGTAAAAATGCTTGAGAAGGCCACGGATAAAATAAAAGAAGAAGAAGCATTATTTGAAGATGTCCAAACCGTTATGTGGCACAATAGAACCGACAAACACATGTGATATTTTAATGTCAACCAGTGGTTAATGACAAACTTCTGACACCAGGTAAATATTTGTTTCAATGATCAGGCCTACTGCAAAGTGATTGCAATCTCTCTGCACTTCATGTTACTCTCTGCCTTCTGTTGGATGCTTTGTGAAGGAATTCTGCTCTACTGCATCACAACTGTCATGGCTGCAAATCACGAGGACAAGATCAAGTATTTTTATCTTCTAAGCTGGGGTGAGTAGTTGAAGGAACTACGTTCCGAATCTTTACCAAATTTAGACATAACAAAAAATAATTAAAACAATGAAGGAACATTTCAATGACTGAGCAAATACAAAAGAAGTATTACGGATAGACAAAACTTGAAGAAGATTAAAACAGATTGTGTTTTGGGTTTTTGAAAAACTGTTAGAATAAACAGTCCCGTTTGTAAATCACCCTTAATTAAGAGGCTGTCTCTCTAAAAACCGACCACTGATTTTACTTCGAAAATTCGATTTTTCTCATAAGCTGGGATTTTAGAGCCCTTACCTAGTTAATCACTAAAATGAGTTTTGTTTGATTAAAAATTGTAATTGAATTTTCCTAGGCTTAGTTAAAGTTCGGTCCGCTGGACTCAAGTTGCATGCCTGCCGAAACTGAAAAAATTGCACATATTGCCGTCGCTCTAAAAAAATTAATATTCGCTCAAAAGTCCCAATTCTTTTTTTAAACTATAGATATATCACAACAGTTTGTTTAGCCATGTTTGAATCATAATTCAATGTTGTTCCTTCAGCGGCTGAAAGCAGATTTTCTACCCGTTAAATCGAGTTTTGAACCAAACACGAAAATAGCGCTACTTTGAAGGCGCGTTTTAAAAATGTGGCACCTGTTTGAAACCGCTGAACTACATGCATAGAAAGTATAAATGACACTTAATTTAAAACAATAATAAAATTTGTCTGCCCACTAGGTTTTCAAAACTAATGACCGCTTAAAGTTCGGGAAATTTTGAAAATATTTTAGTGAGTAACTGCATACTCGCCTTCGTGAAGTGCTCCTATAAATTCACGCAACTCTCATACCTGGCTTCGAGATTAAAGTTTTGGTCCTTTGTAGCAATCCTTGAATCCTAGGTAGTATTAAAACTGCCAGCTTTTCCTTCCAGCGGTAGGTTTGTATACAAGGTACATTTACACATTCCTGATCTGTGTCGAGCGTGACGGTCACATACTTCCGTGTTCTTTGTATTGCTGACCACTGTTTTCCTCGAAGTCGGTTTAATCATGTAGAGTCCTCTTAAAAGGTTTGTAGAAGCACTCTTTTGGACAACTCTCGGCACACATACAAGTATGAACAGTAAACGGTGATCAGGGGATCCACAGAAGGATTCATAAATGTCACGGCCATTTTGTGTTCACAACGGGTGTTTTCGTTCCCAATCTTCGCGTGAGTATCACAACCTGATTCCCGTGATACAGATTGGGAACTAATTTAGAGTGCCTTTCTTTAATAAAATCTGGGTCAAAACTTCATGGTCAATAAAAATCGGGAATCCGAAAGAATCCGAAAATGAATTTTGCGTTTCTTTACCAAACAGATCAATCGTATCTCTCGGATCATGGTGCGTCAAAAGAACCGAAGAATCCACTCCCGGAGTGAGGGTCGCACGGGGGTATTCTCGTGATGAGTGGTTGGCTGATATTTTCCGTGAAACGTGAATTTAGGAAATTATTCTTCGTGATTCGTGACTTGAAGTTTTTGCGTAAGCCGTGAGGACCTTGGAGTACAAACCGATACTCCTGATTTTACCACTCTGGTTAGAGTCGTCTGTCGAGGGTGACTTAGGTATGCGATTTGCAATATGGAGCCTTGACTAAGCCTTTCAGTAATTTGCTTTCTTCAAACACTCTTTCTAGATAGGTTATTATCAAGAGTATCTTACGTGCTTATTTTCGTGATTCGGTAAAACGACATATTTATATTAGTGATCCGTGATCCTCAGTTTTTTCCGTTTGTTAACCGTGACAGAGACCCCGCTGTACTGCCCTCCAGAGTGGATACTTCTGTTCCTTTGACACACCATGATCCGAGAGATATAGGACTGATCTGTTTAGTAAAGAAACGCAAAATTCATTTTCGGATTCTTTCGGATCTTGGATTTTCTTAAAGAAAGGCACCCTAAATTAGTTCCCACTCTGTATCACGGGAATCAGGTTGTGATACTCACGCGAAGATTGGGAACGAAAACACCCGTTGTAAACACAAAATGGCCGTGACATTTATGAATCCTTCTGTGGATCCCCTGATCACCGTTTACTGTTCATACTTGTATGTGTGCCGAGAGTTGTCCAAAAGAGTGCTTCTACAAACCTTTTAAGAGGACTCTACATGATTAAACCGACTTCGAGGAAAACAATGGTCAGCAATACAAAGAACACGGAAGTATGTGACCGTCACGCTCGACACAGATCAGGAACGTGTAAATGTACCTTGTATACAAACCTACTGCTGGAAGGAAAAGCTGGCAGTTTTAATACTACCTAGGATTCAAGGATTGCTACAAAGGACCAAAACTTTAATCTTGAAGCCAGGTAAGAGATTTACGTGAATTTATAGGAGCACTTCACGAAGGCGAGTATGCAGTTACTCACTGAAGTATTTTCAAAATTTCCCGAACTTTAAGCGGTCGTTAGTTTTGAAAACCTAGTGGGCAGACAAATTTTATTATTGTTTTGAATTAAGTGTCATTTATACTTTCTATTCATGTAGTTCAGCGGTTTCAAACAGGTGCCACATTTTTAAAACGCGCCTTCAAAGTAGCGCTATTTTCGTGTTTGGTTCAAAACTCGATTTAACGGGTAGAAAATCTGCTTTCAGCCGTTGAAGGAACAACATTGAATTATGATTCAAACATGGGTAAACAAACTGCTCTGATATGTCTATAGTTTAGAAAAAGAATTGGGACTTTTGAGCGAATATTAATTTTTTTAGAACGACGGCAATATGTGCAATTTTTCCAGTTTCGGCAGGCATGCAACTTGAGTCCAGCGGACCGAACTTTAACTAAGCCTAGGAAAATTCAATTACAATTTTTAATCAAACAAAACTCATTTTAGTGATTAACTAGGTAAGGGCTCTAAAATCCCAGCTTATGAGAAAAATCGAATTTTCGAAGTAAAATCAGTGGTCGGTTTTTAGAGAGACAGCCTCTTAAACTTCCCGGAAGACATATTTTTTGTAACGAAGCTATGGTTTTGTCATTTGGGTACCGTCTTGATCCAGAAGAGTAATTTCTTGGATTATATTAGGTTTTACAGCGAGTATTTTGCAAAATAAACTAAACTCAGCCTTGAATCAGTCTTCTTTTCGCATCATTTTCAAACACTCGGCTTTCCTTCTCCTTACCGTAAATCCTAATTATACTTTTCTGACGCGGTAACCGCTTTGACTCAGCTAACTATCAAATGATTTATTAATATATTAGTCACCTTACTCTCAACTTTGTTATGTTTAAAATAAACATTGCCTTCTCGATTTCCATGAGCCCGCTTTCACCCATGCATACGCCTAAAAAGACAAAGGAACAAACAAAAACAACAAAGAAGGCACGAGAAAAGTGAAAATATACTTGAAAACCTCGTCCCGGCCGGGCAATAGACTAAATTCACTCCAAGTTACGAAATATTTACAATCGAACTGAATTAAATGTTGTCCCAACTCATTTATCCTCAGTTATGTGTAGCATTTTATCTTTCACTTTATCAGGTGTCCCAACAAGTATTGTAATAGTGGCATTAACCGTTTCTCGTGGCAAAGGTTATGGGCGTGGCTCATCAAAGATTAGAACCTGCTGGCTGACAGCAGAAAGTGGTCAATTATGGTTATTTGTCACCCCAGCTTCGGTCGTGTTACTGGTAAATAAGAACATTGTGTGATTTATTACATAATTACTGACCAACAGACTAGCAAAATACCGTACAATGAAAAAGGTACCTTATTACATTTCAGCAGGACTTCCATTTTTGGTTTACCAGGTTGCATAGCTTAAAAACTACACAACTTCAAAAGGGCCAAACGTCAGAACCCGAGTTCACCTCGTCTGCAGGATCAAAGCATTTGGGTGTGGAATTTTACAACTATTATTGGAACTTTCAAGCATTAGAGTTTCATCCATAAGTTAAAAAAAAAGGTTTTCCTGTGGTTGTCACTCACTAGGGCTTCATTGAAAGACAATAAACGTGCACCTTGTGCACCAAGACTCGATTTGAAACAGGAAAGAGCAACTCGGAAATGGCCTCTTGTGGTAGAGAACAAGTCACGTGACTTTCATTACCGTTTCCCTTCACATTTCAGATCAACATAATTTTACTGATCATCGTGTTGAGGAAAGCTTTATCCACACATGTCATGCTCGCCAGAACTCAACTTCAGAAAATCCGTGCAGGCATTAAGGCGGCCATCGTCTCACTTCCGTTGCTCGGGGTCACGTGGA